>SNQJ01S0061886.1:9680-32531 GCA_010110895.2 Picea sitchensis | reverse complement strand
CAAAGATTTCAACTTTTTTATTTATTTAGTTTTTTAAAGGTAAATTTAAAAAAAAAAAAGTAGTAAAAATATTTTTAAGAGACCATTTTGTGTCTATTTTTTATTTTTTTTTGCATAAGGATCTATTGTCAAAACCACGATTTCAGTTAAGTTGTAATGAGCCATAATTTTAACATTTAAAAAAAATGTTTTGATTTAGTTACCGTCACGTTTTTATTTTGGTGTTAATTTTAAGGTTTTTCTGAACTATTGTATGAATTTTGAAGGCCATGCTTGAAAAATGTTGTAATTTTGACCCTGTTTGAAAAATGGTGCTATTGGTAGCACCACGTTTTGATTTGGGGGTTTATTTTCATGTTTTTTATGCAAAAATATGGGTTTTGGGGCCAGAGTTCTCGTTTTGAGGTTACAGTTCTCGTTAAGTCGGTAACTTTGTTTAAAGATGACTACTTTATGTCGAAGTATCAAAATGGTCTTTTACTGCACTAGCTCGATTTTCATGTAAGTATCAAACAATGAATCTCGTGCAATAATTTAGATCTTGTTGCCTTGCTGCAACCTTTAAAGATCGCCATAATCTGCAACATACATTCATCCTCTTGCAATTTCCAAAAAGAGGAAAAAATTGTAAATGCATGAAACTTACATTGGTTTTCATGCCAAGGCGCTCAACTGACTGCTCAAATATCAACATAAACAACACCAAAAAGTCTATCTCCTCATTTTGCAATGTTTGACTGTAAACTCAACCATGTTTTGAAAGGTGCAACTCTACCTCGAAAAATGTGCCAATAAGACATGGATTTGGCCATAGCCTTCAAATTGCATTGTGTAGATCACAAAATAGAGTATGCCATTGAATTTGACTTGAAAAATCATGCAAAAATGGTTATACTTTCATACAATTATGTCACTATCACTTCTTCCTCGAACCACGTGAAACAAGAAAGTACAGGCCTCATTATGACAGGGACAGAGTCGAAATCCATACCCTATGTGGACCTCGAAATGTGTTCCCATACTTTTCCCGTTGGATGGAAAACCTTGGGGTTTAAATTAAAAATGGCGGGCATATTTTCCAGCACGCCAAACTTGGCGCATTGGCAAGTGGTTCAATTAACTTGGCGGAGATCTGGGGTCAAATCCCACATCCTCCCCATAAGGCGTGTTACCATTGGTTTGGTTTAAAAATCCCGCACTAATTTTAAATAGTCCTTGTTGGAGTTTAAGTTTTGGCTGGTCTGGCTGCCGGATTCAGAACCAACCGGTCGACCCCCTTTTATTTTCCATATGTTAAAGGTTGCCACTGGGTGGTTGGCCTCCATGTCCGGCGTCGGTCGTTCCGATGGCCGATAATTTGTTTTTTAATTTTTCTGGACCTACCCCTCACCGAGCATCTAAGGGGTGTGATGTGACGCCCCATGAATGGGCCATGTGGCACTCTGCGATTGCCCAATCAATTCCTAGTCAACATTCCAATGGTGGTCCAGTCAATGCCTGAGCCTACATCTAGTGAGAACCACATCATCTGACACATCAATGTCCTTACTTCCATGTTATTCATACATATGACACATGGCTCAATTTTACTAGTCCATTTGGACCCCTGAAAAGGAAAAATCCACCTAACACGTGGAATCCTCTCGTGCTACCATGTCATCCACCATACTACCTAGTCAACCAACACATCAACACCACATCAACTACCATATTGCCACATCATCTACTGTGTCATCTTCCATACAACCATGTCACTCTGCCACGTTAGTGTCGTACTGTCACATCAACATTTTGTATGGTCCAGTCACTACTGACATCATCACCGTACAACCACATCATCCTTCCACATCAATGTCGTATTTCCACATCAACATTATGTACAATCCAGTCACTCTGTTGATGTCATCACTGTACAACCATGTCAGCTGACACGTCGGTATCTATACTACCACATGGCATCATATGGATACGACGTGGCACAATTTTTACTGGTCCACATGGACCCATGAAAGTGCCAAAAATGCATGACACATGGTAGCATGTAGTCATGCCACATCAACATGCTGACGTCGGCATGGTATGGACTTCACCATATTTGTCTGTTTGCTGAAAATTTCAAATGGCCATAAGTTTTGCATACAGAGTCTATCTGAGGTGTCGTTTGCACCATTGGAAATCTATCGACGAGTTATTCAACTTATTTTTGTTTTTGTCAAATTCTAGACACTTTATTTTAGGCCATTTTTTTCAACTAAGGAGGATCCACTTGGATCAAACCTCCAACTGCATAGGTTCTGGTATGGGATTCTTGCTCAGTGTACCATGAATATCGTGGTGAAGCTTCCAACATTTACTGATCCAATGACCACTCATTTTGCAGTGAGTACAATAGTTCTTTGATTTCATGTATGTCTTGCTTTGACTATAAAGAGATTTTTTCTTCCAACACTTTTCAACATTCTTTTTGTCCCAAACTTTTCGAGGAGACTTTGATTTCCTCCAAAATCTCATGCTAGATCTATCACTTTCAGAAAGTGATGTGCCATCATTCTTCTTAGATGGTGTTGGTGATTATCTTAGTTATTTGCTTGAAGAATCCTCTTCTTCTCCTGTTTTTGAGCATTCTCTTTCACCATACCCCAAACCTACATATCGGGGTCTTCCTTCAACCTCCAATGGTTGAATGATGCCTTGGACATCAATACCAAGACCTCCTCCTTTATACCCCATATTCCTCAGCAAATTCAAGCCAATTCCCTTGGTGTTCCTTTCAAAAACTCCAAAAGAGGCATCATCATTAATAAGGGAAGTAATTAAGCATGGAGAAATATTTACCTCTATTACTGTTTGTGACACTTGGCCATGTTCCTGAAATTTGGTCAACAACTCCTCCTGGTTGGAAGAAGTTGTAGATGAGGCTTCTAGAAAACCACCTTGGTTCCATGGTGTCTGAAGAGAATCTTATATTATCTGAAAATATGTGCAAGTATCAATATTTTCATAACAAGAACCTAACTGATATACCTACCATGACCACAAGTTTGTCTGAACTTGGAGGGACTTTCTGCTTCTCCTCTAGTGGAGCATTCCCCAACTTTCTCCTCCATATCTTGTAGCTCTAGTCATAGTTCGCTCTTTTATTCTTCAGATTCTTGAAGCAACCTCCTCAATTCAACATTTTCTGCTTGAATGGCCTGGTTCATTTCTTCAATATCACAAAGCCATGCTTGCTTCTTTTCTTTTCCCATGATTATATTTACAATATGCAAAATTGGCTAGCCTGCTCTAATACCATTTGATACGAGAATTTTTGTGAGATATTTCTCTACAAAAATTCTACGATGAGGATATTTTTTTGACACTTAATCACATGATAAAATAATCATTAGGAATTGCATATGAATGTGATAAAAATTCTCATAATTAAGTGCATATGTGTAATTAAATCTCTACTTAATCAAGCAATAATGCAAACAAAAATCACACATATAACTTGAGACTGATGTGTTAACAAATTTCACCAGACTCTTTTGACTACATCTAAGGATCCACTTTGAATACAAATTTCTTTATTTTCCTTTAGCCAGGGTTGAAACCTTTTCACAAAATGTGGTACATGGTCCTTATAGGGATGAAACTAAGAGAAACCTTCTCTTACACAAAGAACTCAAGGCTCTCACATAAGTGACATTTCTTCAGATAGCATAAGGACTACATTCCTCACCATGCAATCTCTCTCTCCAAGGGGCATAAAGGGGCCTCAAGGTGGCCTCCCCCACAATGTTTACATAAGGAATTTATATAGTTTCCCTCTCTCCATAATTCAAGGAGACAAGATCCATAATTTTAGGATCTAATAACAATTCAAGGACAAAAATGAGAAAGAACCTCATCCATCCTTAACTTCCCCTTGAGAATAGGAAACCACTTGTGATAAAATGAGGAAGAATCCCAAACCAAATCATGAGACTCCCAACTTCCTCTTAAAATTAGGAAACTAATTTGTGAGGTGGATTCTTACACAAAACTAATTTCCCCTTAAAACTAGGAAACTAATTTGTGAGGTTGATTCTCACACTTAATTTGAATTTCCTTTTTACAAATTAAATGAAAAATACATGAGCACATTATGTTAAAAAAATATTAATCATTTTTACAATATGAAGCATTAATCATTCCTTTTAACCTTTGTCACCTATCATCAATTATCATTTTAATGATCTTCTCCATGGTCTGCAAAGTAATGAATCCTTGGGTGGATATCCTCATGGATCAAACAGATTCAACCATGATTTAATTTTCTCTAACACAAACACAACAAAATAAATCCTCGCACATAATATTTGTGAAACAAAATCAAGTCTAACACAGAATATCTGTGAATATATATTCAAAAATATCAAGATGACAATTTGATCTCTCACTTGACTTCTCTAGAAATTATACCAGGACATGATATTTCAAAACAACTTAAAACCCAAGACAATGGCCACTAATGTCAAATTCACACATAAAATGAGAAAACAATTACAGGTTTATGTTATAGCAAGATTTGCATCACCTTATGCAATATTACATAGAGGGATTTTTTCCATTTCCCTATGCAGACTTGAAGTCCCTTTTTGCAAATCCCAGAGCTAAAAACATGATTTTTCCACATATACACACCCTGCCTATATTATATCATGCGTATATGCAGGTTTCACCACTACAACCTGCGTACATCGAGATTTGTGCCCAAAATTAAAAAATGGTGTCAGGTTTCCATGTCACGTCACGAGATCAATGATCATTGGCCTTTCATATACTGGAAACGTTCCAAATTGGCCCTTTAGTTCAACTTGAAGGCTATAAGTGGGCCAAATCCAAGCTATGGAAAAAGAGGAGGAAGAATTCAACTTTGAGAGCAAAGTTACTCTGGAGAAATTATCCACTTCACATTGAGTCTGCATCCCTTTGTCCTTTAAGTATGAACACATTGTTCAGTCCCCAAGATCTTCCCTTATTGATTGAGAACCTCATTGTATCTCTTATATGAGATTTCCTTTTCTGGAGGATTGAAGTGGTTGAGGCCCACCTGAAAGGAACTTAGTTTCTCGGTTCTGAACCGTGCCAACATGGAAGTTTGTAGCTCATTCACTTCTGTTGATTACACCTTAATAGAAATACTCTTTTCTTGTCCAATTGATATCTTGCGAATATTTGAATTGTTATTGCATGGGCGTATTTTTTATGAATATTGATGGACTATGCTATTGAATGTGCTAGCATTATCTGTTATCACCATATGCTTGTGTTTCTTGGTTGTTGAGGAATAGTTGCAGGTATATTCCTTTGGGTCAAGTGCTCAACGATGGACTTCATCGAACGTCTAGACGAGGTAGGACTTTTATCTTGTCTTGCTAGAATATTTTTTTATATAGCATACTTAAGATTAGAGTTTATTTATACAGTCATTTCCTTCTGTTGTGGTTTACCCCTAGCCATAGAGATATTTTCCTCATAACATAATTGACCACCGTACTGGGGATACACTCTTATTTTTAGGGGTTCGGAGTGTTTTTCTCCTTAGATTGCTCTCATTTTTATTGAGTTTCTTGTCGTATGATTGGTTGACAACCTCTGTTCACTCTAAGTCTGAGTTTCTTAGCCTTCTCCTTATCCTTGTTTTTTTTTGACACATATACGTGGGTTTTTGCTTGACAGTCACGTACATATGCAAGTTGGACTTATGCAAGTTGTGTACATACACACTTTTCTCTTGAACAAGTGCGTATATCAACCTTTGTTGCTTGGTTGTTGGGTAGGTTTTGATGATTGTTGAGTCTTCTTGGGTCTCTTTGGTGACTATTAAGTGTCTGTGGAATGACAAGAAACCTATCTTTTGTTGAATTTTTGGGCGATGCCTTTCTCATCATATTTTTTCGTTTGATTGTCCTTGGATCTTGGGCTGGGTGTTTTGCTTCTTGATATCCTACTTGGTTTGTTTCTGTTAACACACAATAGATTATTTATATCAAGTTATTGTTCATTCCTTGCTTTTTCATTTTATTATATTGAAAATACAAAAATATTGGTCATTTTACATTGATTGGCATTTTGATCTCTTGATTCTTTGTCATTTATCTTAGTGCATGTAAAAAAATATTTCATTTTATTTAGAATTGCATAATTGAATTGAAAATTACATTTTTGAAAAGCATATCATTTATTGGAAATTGAAGTTAGGACTATGCATTGTATTCATATTCATTTATTTTACTTGCTGAGCCATAACATCACTAGTTTCATGACCGCACCTTTTGAGTAAGCAAGGTCATTAAAATTAACACTATAATTTAAAATTGATTAGTAACGATTTTATTTTCTAGGGTGCACAAACCAGCTTAGAATTTAGAGCCTTGGAATATGATTTTTTGAGTAAACTTCTCCAAGTCTATTAAATCAACATATGTGTCTAACTGAGGGAGTGGAGAAATCCATTGTATAATCAGTAATATCAGGAGGCTATGCTTACACTAGAGTTAAGCACAAGGCCACGTGAGGTTGGTTGAAGGGATATCTCCCCGATACCTTCTTAGCGTCAGATATAGTTATGGGGATCTATTCATATATGGGGATCTTGCTAGTGCCCTTACCTCCATGAGAGGTGGTGCTTTCAAGGTTTCAGGCTTTGCTACCCTTCCCATATGGTGGACATGACTTACAACTGTTCGCCTGTGCATCAATTATACCGTGGTTTCTCAGTTGCTTGAGTTAGGTACCACATAGGTTACTTGCAGGGGTTATTCTATAGGTACCCTTGGTCAGATAAGGGTCGGACAACACATAACCTTTATGGAGGATTACCTCTCCAAGGGGGTCTAACTGATTGGTTGTTAAGCCCACAAGGGCCCTTATAATTGATTTTGTTTCCTCCAATCTTTAGCAATGAAGTCTCAGGACCCTCTTGGGTGAGGCATACCTACTTTAGAGAGGGAGGTCCCTTTCAGCCACTTTATCTTGTGTGTGTGAATATTGGTCGTTTGATTATTTTCGATGTTCTCTTTGATTATTAGTATACTTTTGATATTTTATACCGTGCCTTGAGTTATCATTATCATGGATAGTGGAGTATGCGTGGATCCCTTTTTTACCGCTGCCCTTCCCATGACATTCACTCATTTCATGGGAACCAGTCCATTTTATTTTCATAATGGTATGCAGAATTATGAAACTCAGTCCATGCCTCGGGTCTCTAATCATTTTCCTATTGATATGCCAAACATGCCTTCACCCTTTTCATCCTCTTCCTGGCCAACTTATATGAATCCTAGTTTTGGATCTGGGGGCACCATGGCCCTGCCGCCTACATCTTTATTGGATCAGATTCATGTCCCTCAACCAACTCTCATTGTGGGGGTTTAGAATATCCCCTCTTACGGATCTATTCCTAGCCATGATTTTTCAGGAGCCAGTACTCAAATGTGTGGTTATTCTACTTATTACACCCCATCCTTGTATCCTTCATCCACCATGCTAGTTCCTACAAACACTTTTCCCATGGCGGGTTCACATATGTCCTCTGGTATTTCATATAGAGGGAATCAATTTTATGGTTTGGTCTACCCTCTTCATAGAACCCCTTCACATGGGGGAAACGTATATCCTCACTTGAATAATACTTATCATACTTTTGTCTCTTCACATACATTTTCTTCGGTGATGATTCCTGTACAAACCTATATGGATCAATAAGGTGGAGGATAATACCTTTCCGGATAGGTAAAGGGTGTAAATTAGGATCCTTCCTGGCTTGCAATGTATCAAAACCAATATTTCTTGGGACCTTGGTCTCAAATGCCACATCTCACCACTGCCACTAGTCTAATCACTTCCAGTCATACTGGAGTTCCATGACCAACCGCTTCTAGTCATGTTGGAGATTGGTTGACGACCTCTGTAGTTCATGTTGAAGACCTGAAACCAACCCATGCTACTCAAGCTGGGGTCATCACTATAGTCGCCATGATTCAAATAAATATCACATATCCAACCTTTATATATCATGTGGGAGATAAACCTCCATCCTCTTCCAGTCACGCTGAGAGCATGTCGCCAACCACTGTAAATACAGTTGGGGGAATTCCTATGATTGAGAATCCTAGACGTGTCAGAAGTAAGCCCAAGTTCCTTTGTAGGACTTGCGAAGGAGATCACCTTACTCGTTTGTGTCCTGCTACTGTTGGCATACCAGAAGTGTGGTTCTCACCTGGGGGCCCTTCGGGTTCTAAGTCATCTATGGTTTCCCCACATTTTGTTTCTCCTTTGATTGACATGGAAGTCATGCCAATGCAATCATCATCTGACCACAATCCCATTTTTTAGGGTGATGCGTCCCCTAGCCTTGTTTCTATGCATCCTATTCAACCAACGGTTGAAGAAATGGTCATACCGATGCAATCTCCAGTCAATCCAACTCTTATTTTGGAGAGTGATGCATCCTTTAACCATGTCATTATCATTTCTAGTACTGCATCTTCTGAACAAGAGAGAGTTTTACTCTCCCCGATTACTCTCCCTCCAAGTCTTGGAGAGGTTCCCTTTGACTGGGATGGTTTTGTGGGGTATTTGATGCTTCCTCCTATGTCCTTTCAAGTAAGATAGGTTATTCGATATATCACAGAGAAGTTATCCTCCACTAGAACTTTATCCTCCTCGACTTGGAGAGATTTGGGTTTTCCCAAGCATGTGTAAACTATTTGTAAGATGATAACCCTTCACAGATATCTTGCATTGGAGCCTTGGCCTCCCCTGTGACATGCCGCCTAGAAACCTCTCAACGAGTCTGATTTAAGCTCTTTTTCGATTCGTCTAAAAAATGAAAAGATTGTCGAGTGAGTTTGTCTCTTTCACACTCATTAATTGTATTTGAAATATTGTGAGTCTTAATTAATCCTTTTTCAAACTCGTCTTCAAAAAGTGAAAATATTGTTGAGTGAACTTGTCTCTTTCACACTCTTCAATTGGATTTGAAAGGACGTCTATTTGGTACAAGTTTATCGCCTTTTTCAAACCAAGTAGACTAATATTACGAAAAAGGACATTTTTTAGCGTTAAGTTGTGATTTCATCTCATGCCCTTGCTTGCAGTATTGAGCTTATTGTCAGTTCTCTCTTTACATTATAAATCATTTTCCTCAACATGTTTTCATCCTCAACCAAGCAGAGCCTTGTTTATATCATTCACAACTTGATACCCCATACCCAGGACATAATATTCCACCAAGTATCCATCTCCCGCATGCACTTCCTTTCATTGAGCATAGGTATGTTCCAATGAGGGAACTAGTTTTTATTACTTGTGACACTCATTTCCTCCTCTGTATCATAACATTCATTTGACTATGAAAAAACAAAAAAATATGTGTAGGAAGGGAGTATTATCTTATATTGGCAGCAATCATGTCTCCTTTGAACATAACACAATTTGTTTTGAGTCTAATTGTCATCATAATTTTGGGTTTAGCATGACCTTAGGAAGCTGAGCTCATTACATAGAGTTTACTCCTCCGAATGGTTACTCTTCTAGTCCCTATGGAGAGTTTGATTGATGCCTCCTGCATATCACAGTTTCATAATTGAGTCTATGCTTCCATAGTCTTCCATATGTCTCATGCTCTTGTTCAAAGGATGTATATCAACCTATGTCGGCCATTCCTCAGCTCTTGACTTTTCATGTCGACCATACCCTCAATTTGTATCATAATCACATGAAGATGTAGTCCTATTGCGCACCCTAGTCCTACTTTCCTCATTGGTAGGTAACCTTGAACCCAACAACCCACATTTGATCATTGGTCATTGTTTGGGTGGTTTCCCTTGCATTCGACAACAAGACATCTATTCACACATTGGGATTTGTGCAATGTCTTGGACATCATTATCCCTATTGGTGGTTTCCTCCCCTTTGTCAATAGTTTTCCTCATTGGCTACTATTCACAGGGTATTTTTCATGTACCACTTGCACTTGGCACATGCGAAAGACGCACAGGGTCGTTGGTTCATGAACATGTTCTTCGTCCGATTTTTTCCTCCAAATAATTAAGCTCCTACTTTTCACCTCGCGCTGAATGATGAGAGATTCCTTAATGCTCTCCTTTCAGCGGGTATCCTTCAATTGAATTCAATTCATCTATTCTAGAGATGAGACCTAGAGTCCTATGAGTACCTAGAGGATTGCAGTCATTAGTGGCAGGTTCTCTCGCCATCAACAGTTGGGAATACATCAATGTATCATGATCGATGGATTCTTTAAGTGTTCAACCCTGACTCCTTTATTCACACTTGTAAGAATGTACTCAATGCCTTGATACCTACTTTCATCATTGGTAGGTTGTCTCGCATTTTTTAACAGTATACCTCAATGACCAGTAATCAAATTAAATCTCATTGTGTTCGACCTCAACTCCTTTATTCACACGATGTAGAATTGCACCTTTGGCGGATTGTGTAGAAGACTTGAAGACATCAGTTTATAGTCGCAACTTTCCTAAGTTGTTGCTACGTTTCATTGGAATAGTACCTATGTGACTTCAATGATCATGGGAGATCAAATTGTACTCCATTGTATACATATATCTTCAGATTGATTTTGAGACAGGTTTTACTGGGCCTTGTTCGTGACTATGACAATCTTTGGCATGTAGCCACCTTTGTATTTCCTATTTCATGGCCATGGACAGTTTCTTGGTATATTTTCACATGGATCTGCAGTGTAATTCAAATTGCCAGCCATGTATGCAAAGCCAATACATATTGTAATGAGTAACTAGTTCTTCCAGTTGGGTCCCCATTACTCCACTTCTGGGTTTTTATAATGTATTTCAACCATCGCAGATACTCCTCTAACCTCACACATTAAGGGACATTTGTTATAGAAATATTTTCCTCACCTTATGCAATCTTATACAAAGGGATTTTCTCCATTTCCCTATTCATACTTGAAGTCCCTTTTTGCAAATCCCAGAACTAAAAACATGATTTTCCCACATATACACACCCTGCCTATATTACAACATTCATATACGCATGTTGCACCACTATAGCATGAGAACATCGGGATTTGTGCCCAAAATTTAAAAAATGGTGTCGGGTTTTCATGTCACATCACAAGATCAATGATCCTTGGCCTTCCATATAATGGAAAAGTTATGACTTGACTCTTTCGTTCCACTTGAAGGCTATAAATGGGCCAAATCTAAGCTATGGAAAAAAAGGAGAAATAATTCAACTTTGAGAGAAAAGTTACTCTGGAGAAATTATTCACTTCACATTGAGTCTTCATCCCTTTGTCCTTTAAGTCTGAACACATCGTTCATCCCCTAAGATCTTCCCTCATTGATTGAGAACCTCATTGTCTCTCTTATATGAGTTTTCCTTTGGTGGAGGATTGAAGTGGTGGAGGCCCACCTGGAAGGATGTTAGTTTCTCGGTTCTGAACCATGCCGACACAGAAGTTTGTAACTCATTCACTTCTATTGATTACATCTTAATATAAATACTCTTTTCTCGTCTAATTGATATCTTGCGAATATTTATTCCATGGGCATATTTGTTATGAATATTGATGGATTATGCTATTGAATGTGCTAACATTATCTATTATCACCATATGCTTGTGTTTCTTGGTTGTTGAGGACTACTTGCAGGTATATTTCTTTGGGTCAAGTGCTCAATGGTGGACTTCATCGAATGCCTGGACGAGGTAGGTCTTTTATCTTGTCTTTCTAGCATATTTGTTTATATAGCATACTTGAGATTAGAGTTGATTTTTGCAGTCATTTCCATCTGTTGTGGTTTACCCCTAGCCATAGAGAGATTTCCCTCGTAACATTTTATAGTGGGGTATCATTGAGAAGTCATTACCAAATTTGAACTTATTTTCAAAGGTATGAATGATAAAAAAGACGAAGAATCTTACTTTTGGTTTAGGGTATGGTTGGGTTTGGAACCTTCACTTGACTTCATTCATATGCAACACTCCCGTCAAAAGAGATAAAGTCCTTTCACTGACCGCCAATTCCATGGTCCATGCCAAATAAATTATTGGACTAGACTTATATGCAACAGTCTCATCAATAAATTCCTTTCACTAAGGGCCAAGTCCCTTTCCCATATAAAATAAATGTTCTAATTATCTTAAACATTGATATTCATAGTCATGGAGGCAATAATGATATGAGGATATTAAATTTTAATGATTTATCGAGGGGCGGGGACTTGATATGCAAAACATATATATTATGTATATTATGTTTTGCATATTAAGTCCCCACCCCTCTGTGACTAATTCAAATTTAGTATCCTCATATCATTATTTCCTCCGTGATTAGTTCAAATTTAATATCTTCATATCATTATTGGTAGTTGTTGAAAGGTTTTTATTTCATGAATATCTTATGTTTTTCATATTAAGTCCCTTCATCTTCACTCTAATATATGTGCATATTTTGAATATTAAGTTCTCCACGTTCATCTTAATATATTTAGACTTCAATTACTCACCAACTACTAATATCCATGTCAAAAAAATATTCATTTAAACAATTACTAATATGCATGTAAGATCCAATATTATTAGTCCCCACAGAAGGCTTGGGACTATAGAAATTGATTTTGTGTTGACCAATAATTAGTTTTTGCATTGACAAAAAATACATTTCTTTTTTCCATAGTTGAACTTTATTGCAAGCGATTCAATTTTGTTTTTGTAGCTTCTAATTGGTTGTTCAAAACAACATCTTATTGTCGGGTTGGTGGTGATAATTTAATAAGCAATTTAATTTTAAAGTTGCAATGCATGGTTGGGAGAGGTGCAGTTACTAGTGTCAAATTTCTGAGAGGATATCAGTTCCCAAAGCTTGTTGATTTTTTAGTTGTTGAATGGAGAATATGCAAATGTATTTACTATAATACAATATATAGAAAGATTTTAATAAATATAAAAAGATTTTTTTTGTACTGTATGGGATGATTCTGTGCGGGGATTTTATGGATTACAACGAGTTTTCATTAATTTTTTTGTTCCAATTAATTGTTTTTGAGCTCTTTGTGAGCTAATGTGATATAGTGTGTTACTGATTTTGCATTGACTGCGAATTAGTTTTTGCATGGAAACAAAATCTATCATTTTTTTCGATAGTTGAACTTTGTTGCAAGCGATTCAATTTTTATTTTCTGGATTCTGATTGTTCATTCAAAACAACATCTTATTATCGGGCCAATGTTGAAAATTTAATAAGAGATGTAATTTTGGAGCTTTAAAACTTGGTTGGGAGGGGTGCAAGTACTAGTGTCATACAATGTATAGACATATTTTAATAAATATAAATAGATTTATGTGTATTGTATGGGATGATTCTGTGCGGGGGATTTTATGGATTGAAACGAGTTTTCATTAAGTTTTTTGTTCAAAGTAATTGTTGTTGAGTCATTTTCATGCTAATGTGATATAGTGTTCTATGAGAAAGAAAGGCGAGGTTTTTCAGAAGTGGGGCAAGAAATTTTCTACATCTACTATCTTGCTTTGAGCCAGCTTGGTTGGAAACAATAGTTGGTTTTGTTCATGGGTGGTGAAGTTAGTTTTGCTATGTTGCTGGTTGAAATGGTTGGTTGTTATTTTTTTTTTTTTGTAGGGGGGATTTAAGTGGGCCAGGGTTTGTTGTAGAGAGTGTGCAGGATGAAGACAATTAAAGGTTGGCAGGTGGAAAAGGTGTGTTGTATGTCGTGATATCCAGGAGTTGTGGTGTTGTACTTTTGAAAATATATGTCAGAGAGTAAGAAATCCTATGCACTGCATGTTGTGTTGCTAAAATTATTAGAAACCAATTTTTATTTTGCGTGACACAATTAGTTATGCTTTGTTGCTGGTTGAAATGGTTGATTGTTTTTTTGTTTCCTTTGCAGATGCAATTTAATCAGGTCAGGGTTTCTTACCGAAAAGTGTGGGTGTGAGAGACAATTAAAGATTGATATAAAAGAAAGGTGTTTATAAAGATGAAGGTGTTGACAATTTTGAAGTGTTGTGTGTTGGGAGTTTCATGAGTTGGTGTTGGGATTCTGCAAATATATGTCAGAGGGTAATAAATCATATACATTGGATGATATATGGCGAGGAAGATTAGAAACTGTTTCTTATTTTGTGTTTCAAGATATGAATATTCATGTAAGTTTGTTATGAAGATGCAATTACGTTGTGTTCTTGTTGTATAATAGTATATGCTTGATGCATAATGAAAATGCTATGTTTTGTTGGATTTTTTTTCTGTTGTTTTACTGGATCTTGATCCTGTGCCTACAATAAATGTGTGAGAAGAAAAGAGTGAAAGGTGTATAGGGAAAGACCTTCAAGCGTAGCGAAATTAGCTATGTTTTGTTGCTAGTCAAAATGGTTGGCTATTTTTTTTTTATCGGATGTGATTTAAGTGGGTTAGGGTTTGCTTTGAAAATTTATTGGCATCCAACATGGTTGTCATTTATTTTGTTTGACACAATTTTTTCCTAGGACAATGAACATTGGGTATGTTTTAAATCATGTCAGGATAATTTAAAGTGATTATTATTTTTTTTTGCAAAGAAATCACACATACTATTTTATATCCTCGTGTAAGAAATCCATTGTTCCAATGCTTATATAGATGTTTCAATTTCTTGTGTTTTGGAATTGTCGTGTATCTATTCTCGGTTTGCATGGGGATATCTATCTTTACACTTTTTGCGGAGAAATGACACATGTTGTCCTCACACATTGTTGTATTTTTACACTTCCTCATTTCAAATGGTTCTACATCAGTTATTTGATGAGCAAAGTAATTTGCAAGATAGATAACTAATTTATAGTAAATTCATTTTCTATGATTTATAAGGAAAGAGAAGACATTCTGTCAGTTTATTTTGAATATTCACAAGGCTTAGGGATATAGAGTGCTAAGTAGACCAGGTATAACTATCTGGAATGCATAACTGCGGAGGACTAGCATGGGGACTAATAATAGACAAGCATTCGGTCATACTATTTTGAATCCTTTGAAGCATGCACACTTATACTTATTGTAGTTAAGATGATGTGTTTCTTATCCTTCTGCAAGGAAACGATACACAGGTCAACATCCCACATGATGACAAATTTTTAGTTTCAATCTCAAATAATTCCACATCCATGATTGTACACATCGCATATCTATTTATTTGGTGCTTTGTGCATTTTTTTCTTGCATCATGCAGTGGATATTTGGTCTATTGAAAGTTCTTTGGCCTTCTTAAATTAATTTTTTTTTCTTTAATATTAAGTTAAATTTATTAAAACTGAATATAAATAGGAAAATACAATCTGAAAACTCCACAATTCAAATAGTTATCAATGTTATCAATAATAGAATATCGTTATGCATGATAACATTGATAACTATTACACTAAGTGTTGTTGTGCGGGGGTATGTCTGTACCGGTTTGTTGCAGAGAGTGTGTAGGCTGAAGACAATTAAAGGTTGATAGGTGAAAATGAGTGCTCTGTGTTGCGAGTTGCAAGAGTTGTGGTGTTGTAATTTTTCAAATCTATGTCAGAGGATAAGAAATCATGTGAAATGCATGCTATGTTGCTAGGAATATTAGAAAGTGATTGTTATTTTGCATGGTTCAATTAGTTCTTATTTTTCATTTGCAGATATGAATATTCAATTATGTTTCTTATGCAAGTGTAATTAATTTTGGTGCTTGTTGTCTAATAATATATTCTTGATGTATAGTGCAAGTGTTATGTTTTATTGGAGTTTGTTTTGGAATTTTACTAGAACCTGTTTTGGCACCTATAGTAACTGTCTGTGTGGAAAATAGTGAAAGTTGTACAAGGAAAGACCTTCAGGCATAGTGCAATTAGCTCTATTGTGTTGTTGGTCAAAATGACTAGATATATATATATATTTTTTTACGGATGCAATTTAAGAAAATTAGGGATTTATTTGACAATTTGTTGGCATCCTCCATGGTTGTCTTTTCTTTTGTTTGTACAAGGTTTTTCCCCGGGATAGTGAACATTGGGTCTATTTTCAATTCCTGTGAGGAAAATTTGAAGTGATTCTTATTTTGTTTTGTGAAGCAATCACATAGACTATTTTATATCCTCGTGCAAGCAATGCATTGTTCCAATGCTTGTACTAATGTTTCAATTATTTTTGTTTTGGAATTGTCGTGTATCTATTCTTGGTATACATGGGGTTGTCTATCTTTAGTATTTTTGTGGAGAACTGACACACATTGGTGTACTTTCGCACTTCTGCATTTCAAATGGTTCTACATTGTTGATTGCGATGAGCAAAGTAATTTGCAAGATAGATCACTGATTTATAGTAAATTCATTTTCTATGATTTAGAAGGAAAGAGTATGTATTATGTCATTCTATTTTGAATATTCATAGGGCATAGAGATACACAATACTAAGAAGACCAAGTATAACTATCTGGACTGCACAACTGCGAAACACTAGCACAAGGACTAATAATAGAGCAAGAATTTCATCAGAATATTTTGAATCCTTGTGCATCCTACACACTTAATATACTTAGTGTAGTTAAGATGTTGCATTTTTTATCCTTGTGTGAGGAACCCGTACAGGTCAGCGTCCCGCATGGCGACACTTTTGCAGTTGTAATTTCGAATAAATCTGCATCTGTGATTGTGCACATCACATAGCTATGTCTTTGGTTCTTTGTGTAGTTTGTTTTTGTGATGCACAATGCAAATTTGTTATGTTTGAAATTATCTGGCATTCTTAAATTAATTATTTTTTTTATTTAATATTAAGTTAAATTTATTAAACTTGAATATAAATAAGAAAATACATTCTCGCATATCCAAAATTCAAATAGTTATCAATGTTATCAATAATAGAACATTGTTATGAATTGATAACATTGATAACTATTAGACTAATTTTTGTTGTGTACGGGATATACCTGTGTAGAGGTGTGGAATCTATGCACATTTTCTTCAGATTTTATTAGTCCTTCCATAGGCCTATACTTGTGCATAGTTGCGGAGGTGCAGAGTGTGGGACAAGTAATTTCCAAGATATATCACTGATTTAAAGTAAATTCATTTGTTATGATTTAGAAGCAAATGGGAGGCATTATGTTGGTATTTTGAATATACACAAGGCTTAGAGATACACAATGCTAAGTAGACCAAGTATAGCTATCTGGACTGCATAGCTATGGAGGACCATCACATGGACTGGTAATAGAGAAATCATTCAGTCATACTATTTTGAATCCTTGTGCATACTTCACACTTATACTTAGTGTAGTTAAGATGTTGTGTTTTTTATTCTCTTGCAAGGAACCAGTATAAGTCAGTGTCCCACATGGAGACACTTTTGCAACTGCGATTTTGAATAGTTTTGCATTTGTGATTGTGCACATCACATAGTTATGTCTTTGGTTCTTTGTGCATTTTGTTTTTGCATCACACACTGGATATTTGGTATGCTGGAAATCATCTGGCGTTCTTAAATTAATTAGTTTTTCTTTAATATTAAGTTAAATTAATTAAAATTAAATATAAATAGGAAAATACATTCCCGCAACTCCACAATTCAAATAGTTATCAATGTCATCAATAATAGAATATTGTTATGCATTGATAACATTGATAACTATTAGACTAAGTGTTTTTGTGTGGGGGATATACCCGTGCAGATGTGAAAAATCCATGCACATTGTGTTAAGAGTTTATTATTTCTCTCGTAGGACTATACTTGTGTGGAGCTGTGGAGGTGCGGAGTGTGGACCATATGTTCTTAAATTTCATAACCTAAAATCTAATAAATGAAAATAAAGTTACATATCAAATTATGAACTGAGCATCATTAGCTTAGTTGCTAAGTGTTTAGATTTGTACACTGGTGTAAGAAGATATACAGAATTATTATTATGATGTAATGGTTATTGTTCTAGTTGTCATAATTTTTTTACTATCTTACTCTAATATCTTCAAACAAATATTACCCTAGACTATTTTGTCCTCAATTAGATTAAGTAAATTCCTGGCTAGGCATGGAGGCGTCATTGCAGGAGTAATCATGTTACTTATTTCTCTTTAATGTATGCACATTTGTCAAAGAAACTATCAAATATCCCTCGACATATCCCTAATTTTAAACAAAGTGTCAAACAAACTATTAAATATCCCTCGATACATCCCTAATTTTAAACTAAGTGTCAAACCAAATAAAATATCAACCAAGGGATTTATGGAATAGTTACATGGCTTCTTCACATTCAGTCATTTTAAATAATTATTGAGCTTATGCAGTTTTTGGTATAAAATGAAAGATCAGTAAAGAATAATACACATATATCTTATCCAATGAAAGAAAAGGAACATGCCTAGATTTTCCATAAGGTATCATTCATTCAAGGATTCTATTTGATATGCCCGTAAGGATTTCGCCATAATCAAATCAAATCACACACTTTCCAATGAAAATACTAAGGAGCCATGATATGTATTTATATGGATTATACTCCTGCATCATTTCTCATCCTAACTGATATACATGTTTGGAGGATATGCATGTGTAGAGGTGCATAAGACATATCTTGGTTGTCTTTTGATATACTTGTGTAGAGGTATGAAATCTATCTTTGTGTTGACTATAGGTTTTCATTTTTATTGCTTAATGTTTATAGAATTGATAACATTGATATTATTAAGTAATATTTGATAACATTGATAGCATTAATAAAATTTCATATTATTAAGTAATATATTTAATATATATGTTTTATGATATTTTTTTTATAATATAATTATTTTTTCATAAAAATTGTTATATTATTTCATAAATACATCTAACTATTCTAAATACAATTGAAAAATAACCAATTTTAAACCTTTTATTTTACATATACTAGAATATATTTAATGTAATTTTAAAATCAATATTAAAATAAATTTATTATACCTAGGAGTATACATGTGTGGGGATATGTTTGTGCGGAGGTGCAGAGTGCAGACTTCATGTTCTTAAATTTCATAACCTAAAATATAAAAAATGAAAATAAAGTTACATATCAAATTATGAAGTGAGCATCGTTAGGTTAGGTGCTAAGTTTTTAGATTTGTACAGTAGTGTAAACAGATAAAAAAATTATTATTCTCATGTATTGGTTATCGTTCTAGTTGTCATACATTTTTGAGTATTTTACTCCAACATCTTCAAAGAGATATTATCCTGGACTACTTTTTCCTCGATTTGATTAAGTAAATTCTTGGTTGGGCATTAAAGAGGCATTGCAATAGCGAGCCTAATACTTATTTATTTTTAATGTATGCATGTATGTTAAACAAAATGTCAAATATCCCTCAAAATGTGCCTAATTTTAAACTAACTGTTAAACCAAATAAAAATTAACCATCCCTTGAGACATACCTAAGTCTAAACTAACTGTCAAACCAAATAAAAAATAAACCAGGGGCTTTCCCGAATTGTTGTGTTATCCCTTAAGATGTTCTAGAATGGTAATGGAACAATGTCAAGGCACCCTGATGTTAGAAAAGTAGGTGTGCTCATTTAACCATAGACAATATAGAAATATTATCACCCAACCATAGGCCGAAGCCACCCCCAAGCACCTTAACCTTAATAGAGAATAATTATGGAAGAAAACCCTATGCCTAATAGCCAATCAAGGTAGTGTATCACTCTCCAGAGTTAGCATAACAAGCATAAATTCCAAACCATAACCAAGAGACAGTCCAAGACTGAAACTAAAAATACAATTTGCAGTAGTTGCAACTGCAACTACTCTCCATACTTGTTCACAACTAAATTTCTATAGTTGTGAGCTATGTGTGTCAAATGACGTTTGGTGTCCTATATTTATATTTCTCCTCCTTAAATGTCCAGGACGACTTCTCATTCTGGAGGATAAAAACTCAATATTAAATATTTACTTTAGCCGACTTGTCTTCTAGGGTTATGTCCAATGCTTTAGGGTTTCTTCTTGCTTCCCATAATATTCTGTTCTTTTCAGGGTTACACGTGGAGGTTAATACCTCCCACAGCTACCAAAAATATCAACACTCCCTCCTATCTAGGGAGGTATTGAAAGAAATGGTCTCGAACACAAACATACCATTCAGCCGGTAGAACCATCATATCCATATAGGCTATCTCATGAATAGCTCATGAGCACCATCATCACTATCAATATCATCTGATAACATCAACTTTATCATCTCTCGAAGCCATACTCCATCTGATTAATCAGGCATGATGCTGAATAATTCACTCACTCCATAGAGTGATACAAGAACCATTCTTCTAATCCGAACATATTTCCTAGAAGAATAACTATTCCAAGAGATGTCGGAAGCCATGCCATGGGCTACTAGGACTATTCTTCTAATCCAGACATACTTCCTAGAATAATAAATTCCCTAGACCATTTTCTGTTTGGAGAATGTATGTCCATCAACACACTGACTATCCATATAACTGATAATCATTTTCAAGACTACTGATAGTCTACATGGAAATTAGAATAATTTCATTCAATAGAACACAACCGTGTCTATCCATAGTAGTACACAACTACTATCCAGTGGTACACATCTACACCAAGTAACACACAACTACTTAATTAGTGACACATAGTCACAACTAGTGGAACACATCCACCATAGTAGCATACATCTGTTACACGTCAAAATTACTCAACTGGATAAGTGTCGCATGTTCCTCTCAATTGTCGTAAGTGTCGCATCTTCCTTACAACTTTCACAAGTGTCGCAAGTTGGTCACAAGTGTCACAAACGTTGTTCAAGCATACTGCCATAATGAAGACACTAAGGAGGCACTTAAAACATCTCATACACTTGATTTAGAGAAGGGAAATTGATTAACTGAAGTCAAGGAACTCTTATCACCTGAGAAGAGCCCTTAAAGAAAAGTTTTGAGGGTGACCGCTCCCCTACATCAACCTTAGGAGCGTTGGTTCTCCCCTATAAGGTCTCAGGGAGCATTATAACGCTTGTCTTCCCCTCTGAAGGAGCGTTATCCACCCTTGGAGCGTTGGTCCTCCCCTCAAGCTTCCTAGGGGGTGCTACAATGCTCTGATGCCCCTTTTGAGGGAGCGCTGTCTAATCTGAGGCAGTAGTTGGCTCGTTGAGGAGAATAAGGGAAGGATCTCTCAAGATTAGAAGGTAGTTGCATTTGAATTCTTGGTTCCATCAAAAGATCCCTGATCCAAGGAGGGAATTCCTCAACTTTTTCTAAAGATAACTCAAGAGGTTAAGCCTCTCTTAACCTATATAAGCAGGATCTATGATGGTGAAAAGAGGGGAAGAATTGCTAGCATGAAACCTATGATCTCATAGGAAACACATAGTCAACCAAAGGAGAGTGATCAGTGAATCTGTTGTCATCCAGGTTGTGGATCTTTCGAGCAAGGGTTAGACGAAGGGGACTTGACGAAGCTGTCACATTCGCATCTACGATTGTAAGTATTGTTGTCGTTATTCTCATTAATATGACACGCTTGGCCTATTTCTTTATAGTTTGTGTCTGATGTTACATGAACTTATCATTGATAGATCGATCTATTTTTGAGCTAATATCAATAGAGTAGGAAGTGGTCGTATCTTGTTTGTCTGCAGGGCTCTTCGAGGAGCAAAGGATTGGAGCTCAACTCTGAGCGTGCAGGGACAAACGTCGACAAAGAGGTACTTATGTTATCCTTCTTTCTCATGTATTAGTTTGTATGGATTTGAAAGGAAGTTAGTGTCCACGTTAATCATTTTCTGTCTTAGAGTTAGGGTCAAGCTCTTTGAGGCAATCTACCTATCTGCAGGGAGATTTTCCTACAACAGAAACTGGCAACTCCACTGGCGAGAAGTTTCAAATCGAAACTTCTTGTTTTGATTTCTCCTCATTGACCTTGTTCTATCCCTTGATTGTTTCAGACCTGGTTCACTCACCTTTTGATTGGTTTCATGAGATGATTGGCTCCTTACCCCATCACACTCAGCCTAATTGTCGAGACTGAACTGCAATTTTTGGATTTTTGACACTTTTTGGAGCCTTTTGAACCTGGCACCCCTGTCCCTGTGTTAACAGAGTGCCAACGCTCCCTAATAGCCTTACACAGAGCGCTATAATTCTCCTTGTCCTTTACAACAGAGCGTCAACCCTCTTTTGGCCAAAAAACTTTCCAGAATTGCTCTTTTCAGGGTTTTACCTCTGTGTTTCGCTTGCTAAGTCTCCCTGTGAGTCAATGCTTCTTCCTTTTCAACTTTAACATCTGTCATTTTAAAGAACAAACATCTGGTTGTTTAGATTTTGTGGCTTTCTTCATTGTTATTTGATTTTTTCTATTGTTTGGAGTTTTGAAACCCATGCATTGTCTTTCTCTCCTTTTCGACTGAGCGAAAAACTCTGATGAAGGACATCAGAAGCCTACGAATCTTTTCATTCGATCTTAGTTAAGGTCATTGTTCTTCGACATTTCTTTTGGTGTGAAGTTCTTAATTTTCCTTGGATTTTTTCTTTTTTCGCTTCTTGTTTTGATCACAACGAGAGGGTGTATTGTTTGTCTGATTCTTGCTTGTGTTGGTCTGATTTTCATTGACCTAAAAATATAATTAGCAAGACAAGCATCATTTTGAATGAATCATTATTCGCATACAAACAATAAACAAACATCTTAATGATTAGTTTGCATTTCTGAAATGTTGTAGCATCATATTGGATTTGATTGAGAACAAAATTGATTGAGGGCATTCCTTATCAAGTGTTTGATAGTGAAAATGAC
>SNQJ01S0061885.1:0-41664 GCA_010110895.2 Picea sitchensis | reverse complement strand
ACAGGTCTTAATATAATGGTGATTTTACGTTTGTTTTAACTGTCCAAACAATAGACCTTATGAGAACAGGTCGTGGTTAAACTTACAATCACTATTAACACAGTATTGTAATTGTTTGACAGTTGAGCATTGTTGAGGGTCCAACGATAACAATCATCCTTCTGAATCCATTTAACGTTAACGAACACATAGTCACACCTTAACTGAACGAGAGACTAGACTCACCAACTGTGTATATTGTGTCCTAACTGAGTTGTCCTCCCTCAAAATAAATCGATATGAATTCGAATGAGGTATTTATCAGACCTGTAATAAAACCTATGTCGAGTCTATAAATGGCGACCTGGAAGGGTACCTCCTGAGGGTTGTCGTCCGACCACCATGTCCAATGCAAAACATGCCACCTCCCTCCTGTCACATGGCAAGGTACAGGATTCATAACCCTCGCTATTACTCAGTTCTGAGACGGGTCTCTAGGTTATTCTTTCATTTTCTTTAGCTCTGTCTTTCTGCGAAAATGCTCGAGTGCTACCCCGCGATAAATGACTTGATGAACATATCCCAAACCATGTAGTTGGGCTCGTCAGGGGCAGCAAGAAAAGGATAGGGAGATTGTCGGTTGGATGCTAACCTGAACTAGGTAACAACTCTCTATCATTTTACTCCGAGCTCTCTGGAATTTTTTATTTAAGTAGTGTGCACTAGTCACCACAACTTTCTTTTTCTCTTTCCAACTTCTTCGATCCTACATTGGAGTTTTAAATATTGTTACAGGTTCTTTAAGATTTAAGGTTTATCGTCACTCCCTGTTATTTCCTATATTGGGTCCTCATTTCTTTTTCCTTGCGATATAACTTTGTTTCTCTACGAAAATTCGTAGGAACTTCTGGTCTATGTTAATAACTGAGCAGGGAAAAGGAATCTTACTGTATTTTCAAAGTCTCATACTATGTATTTGAATCTCCATTCTTCTTCGATAACGGTTCTAACCCAATCTTGGTTCCTCCGTGACTTTACAAATTGATACCTTCTTGTCTATTCGTTAATTGTCTATAAAAGGTCATGGTCTCTAAATCTTTATTTCAAAGGTAAATCTCGGCTTCTATCGTGTGATAGGAAAGAAAAAGAAATATCCTCCATATTCTTTCTGGGTCTTTTCTATTTCAAATATCGTCCTCTGTATTAAATAAATGTTTTCATTTTGTTCGATAACGAGTATTTGACTAGAAATAGAATATTACGATTTTCATTCCTTTTAAATGTTGCAATAGTGCTTTCATGGGAAGAAAACATAGTTTTGTAAGTCTTCCGTCCGCACTTTAGAATTTTTGGATTCCTGATTCTAACAATGTAAATTTTCGGTCTCGTTATAATTCAATCCAATCAAGCCGACATTAATATTACTGTTTTTATTAAGGGAGGAAATTCTCTTATGGTGTGTAAATATTCACTATGAAGATCATATTATACGATGTATAATCGCACACCCTTTCCTATGGAGTGTTGTGAGATTTTTTCGTTACTGTATCAAATATTTTTGTAAATGACTCGTTACCCTAAGTCTAAATTCACTCTTCATACTTTGGGCAGGGATCGTAATAGTGATACGATGCCACTGTGTGTAAATAGTTCGGACTTGATTCAAGTAATTTATTATAAGCTCTTGGTTCTTGTTTTCTGTGTTTTGAAACTTGTTTATTGCATTTCCCTTTATCGTAAATAAAATTTTGAGGTAGCATATAGAGAGTAATAGAACGCCTTTGTTCGACATGTGTTGTATTGTGCGAACTTTTTAGCACTCTGGTTATTAAGTTCTTAAACGGTTATTCCTGTTTATTTATGTTCTGAAATGTTTGGTTAAAACTTTGGTTACCATAATCTAATGATGGGACCCCTTTTTTACTTGCGAGGGTACCCATCAGACAAATCCATGTCCACCTCTACTCTTTCAACCCTAGGGACAATTTCTCATCACACCTAATGGGAAATCACCTGCACCAACCTCAAGCTAAGTATTTATCCGTGTATTAATTCTGTAATGTTTAATTCCATGAATTCGTCCTCAACAATACTTTGTCTTTAAATTCGTTAATTTGTTTCATAGCTCTGTGTACTGATATTCTGGATCTTTCATCTGTAGTACTTAATATCTCTGAGGATGTTGATTGATGAGGTCACCTCACTTGAAAGGTATTCGAGTTCCAATCTGTGACATTAAAAGAAAATAATCACCGAGTTATCTATTTAAAGTGATATAGGTTCCACCCTAAGATACTATTATCGTGATTATTTTATACCACGCTCCCGTAGATAGCTGGTTATTCGTATCTTCACTTCTTAAAGGAAAGACAAAGGGGAAACCTTATAATGAATACAATTTCACTATTAATGGTTATGATCGCATGTGTTATGTAAAATTTGAAGATTTATTTTATGTATTGTCTCACTCTGTAATAGGTAGTATATTTTGTAGTTATATCCTTGAGCATTCGCTTCTAGGTTATTATAAAATGTAGAGGGGACTGTAAATATCTCCTCCATTAATATCATTGGATTCAGTGCAAATACTTGAAGTTTTAGTTATTCAAAAGGTCAATAAACAACTTGTTGTGTTATTTATTTATATTCTTCTGTACCTTTATTTATGTTGTGATATATATATATATATACTAATCGTTTCCGAGACTTTATTTGACATTGTAAAGACCCATATCCATCAAAGCATGTATATACGTATATATCTTCTCATGCATAGTACGAGTTACGAATTCACACCACAAATTATTTCTGTGGTCTATAGCTAGAATGTATTTCCGATATATATACACACACACATGATTCAACTATATCGCAACTAACTTCACGGTAGTTTTCTTCAATTTACTAGTTGAATAAAATTAAAATGTAAAGTCTTATTCTAAATCCATCTCATTCTACCATCTAGTTATCTCACAAAACATTCCACCAAAATAAGTAGATGTATTCTATCAGCTATTAAACAACAAAACATTCATCCAGAATTTAGTAAATTTATTCTACCAACTATTAATCAATAGAACATTGACACAGAATCTATTAAAGGTATTCTACCAACTATTAATCCATATAACATTCAACCAGGAAATGAGTAGATGAACATATCTCAACAAGGTGTTGAAACAAAAAATGGAAAAACCAAGTTCCTCCCAACCATATAATAGAACAGCCAATCTACTTGCTTCATTCACCCCCTAGCATGACCATGAGTCCATAAGGGCGAACTCCAATACTCCTCTTTCGCTATAGTTCTCTTTCAGATCAAAAATTCCACTTGCCTCACACTCAGAAAAATGATCATAACAACAAGTGATATCCTCTCTCTAGCATACTAGGCATCATCATGCCTCCTCCCATTTGCTCTATATCCAAAATCATCCAGTGCCTAGGTCTTTTTCCCCCTTGGAAATTTTTGCATCTTTACAAATACCTAATTTTCAAGGGCTTACAATGGCCAAATTCCTAATTTTCCACTTGTAACATTCATCCCTGATGTAGTTCAAGCTTATTCCCCACTCATGGAATCATGTTCAAATGATTTCAACCTGGCTCTTCCATTTGTCCCTCAACAATTAATATAAAAATATTTTTCTCTTACAAGTGTCATAGTCAAAGAGTTGTGAAAATCAAATCTTTTCCCAAAAATCACAATAATTAATTACAATTAACCAAATTCCAAATTTGGAATTGCCATAAATGGCAATAATTTTCCAAATTCAAATTTGCCAAAAATAGAAATAAATTTCTAAGTGCATACAGACTTTAATAGTAATTTATTTTTTTGGATATTACAATGTCCTTCCTTATTGGTCCAGGCCATACACCCTATCCAATATTTCATGTATTGTCTCCTTCCCGTGATGAAAACTGGACCAAGTGAGACAACATCCATAGTTCAGCCCTTTTTACCCCCAGTGGGATAAAATATGGGGTAGCCTTATACCTTGACCATGCCTACTTCTCCATGACACACAACAATATACTTTCACCACCCTCTCTATGACCCTTCCATTCCACCATGTTTAAGTCACCACCAAAAATCCATTATGGATATAGCATAGAAGAAACCATCCTCTACCAAAGGCACATCCATGTTGAATTAATGATGGGAACATGCAATAAACAAAAACAAATTAGTCTTTCCTATATAAAAAAGTAACCCAAGCATATTAGTTATTTGGGTCATAACGATGTGGTGTAAAAAATTTATGAAGGTAAGGGGATATAAGAAGCACTATCCACCCTTGCTTGAAAGTGGTTTGTGGTCCAAAGGGACCATTTGAGACATATTTCATTTGGTTGTGAAGCTCAAAAACACATCTCCTAGAGAAAATCGATGCCTAGCTTATCGTTGAAAACACATGTATTCCAATAGGGGACAAACACCTTAGGTAACCACTCACATAACGGATCCAAGAACAACACATCGATGTTTTCACATAGTAAAACACCTACGGGGAAGCATCCACGGCACCAGCCAATGTGGCAGGAGAACTGTTAATGCAGAAAAGATTCTGAGATTTTAAGTTTATCACAATGATTACAGCCGACAAAATGACCCTCATGCTCTTTAAATAGAGAATCATGGACCAATCGGTGTTAAACCATGGATCAATGGCCATTAATATCGAGGAAGTATGAGCGGTTGGATCACTCTATGTGGGGAACATATCGTGGTATTGATTTCCTAACTACAAATGCATGCTAAAGAACACTTTTACCCCAATGACATGTAATAGACCAAGTAGATCTTAACTAACTCACGAGTGTCTAAATATCCTAAAATCACAGCTTAAGAACAGCTTGGGATAGGATTGAAAGGATTTATAATAATGACACAATAGGAGAAGGAAGAGCATTAGGCCTATCCCCCCATAATGACAACTTCATGAACTTCTAATATAGATCGAAGTTTGGAAAACCCGTACGTAAGAGACTTTGTGAAAATGTCTACAACTTGATCTTACGTAGAAAAATAACACTTCAATAATTTGATCATGAATGAGCTTTTGATGAAGAGTGAAGATGTGTAGTCTTGATGTGTTTGCTATGTGATGTTGGTAGTCTTTAGCAACCTTGATGGCACTCTGATTATCACACTAAAGGTTGGTCGGATGTTGTTTTTGGAATTCAAACTCTGAAAGGATTTTTTCTAAGCCATAGGGCTTCCTGAATTGTATTTACCGTTGCTTGGTACTCTATTTCTACTTAAGAAAGATAAATAGCCTATTGGTTCTTACATGAATAATTGATAGGTCCAAAACCAAGGATAAAAATGTAACCTACGTTATAATTTTGATCATCAAGGTCACCGAATTAATATGAATAATTGAAACCAACCAACAAGGGAGTCTTCCCCGAACTATAATGTATCCCAAACTAGTACCCGCGAACATGGCGGTAATCCTTTTAGCTTATTTCCAATGAATTTCATTGGGGTGTTTGCATATGTCGAAAGAAGACAAACAACAAAGGAAAGATGGGGATGGGTATGAGTCAGAGTATAAGAGGCTACCAACTATCGTGATATAGGAATTGGCATCAACTTCAAAGAAGTAAGAATGGCTGACTTGACTCCATATTGGAAGGGAGAGGGGTTGGTTTACAATCGTCCGTGTGAAAATGGCGAAGAAGGTCACAATCATACTTATAATGGAAAAGAAAAATTACTTCATTGGTTGCAAAACTTGGAGGACAAGAGGAAATAATGCAAATATTCTAAGTCTGTCATTTCAAAATTTCTTCTTAAAGACTCGTTTTCACATGTTTTTAAAAGTTTTGAGTCACTACATTAAGGATAAGGTCATCAACATAAGGAAAGGATTATGAGATGGGTTCCTACTTTCTTGTTGGTATAGACGATTGGGATCATAATGGCATCTAGAGAATCCGGTGGCAATAAGAAAGCTATCCATTTTAGCATACCAAGCTCGGGAGTTTGCTTGGGGATTATAAAAGAGAGATTTATTGAGGACAAACAAGACACAAGTCGATACGGACATATGGAGGTTGTTCAGATTTCAACAACAGATAAGCCATGCAAGGAAAGGAAGATTTAACATCCATCTGATGGACATCCATTTATGTGAGGGCCGGCAAGGGAAGGAACAAAGAAGCGGATGGAACTCATTTTGAAAGCCTCTGGGGGGCAATCGGATGCATACTTAGATCTGTATACCCATTTGCATCTGAGCAGTTTTCTTCCTTTTGGAAGAGGTTAAAAGATCCCAAGTATCATTTCCATTAGTATATGATACTCTTCATTCATTATTTGTATCCCAATCTAGATGATACAAATACGCAAATGTCTTTGGATCAAGAGTTTCTGAAAGTTGAGCCAAAATATAAGAGGCTCGTTGGATCTATGAACGTGTCGGCCGATCTAAAGGATCACCAACAAGATCACCGAGTATTGCTTCGTCAAAAAGCGGTTACATCTAGAGGCGATGGAAGTAAAGATCCTTGTTAGTTCGAGACTCCATCTGGAGGAATGTGAGGAGGTGGAGGTGGATTTCATCCTCACTTTCATCATTTGAATAAGAAACTAGAGTGGGATCATGAACATATAAGTTGGGAATAAAATATTCTATAGATAAGAAATATGGCTAACAAGATGAAGATGCACAAACATCGAGTTAGGCTCACAGGTTGAGAGTTTTTCATCAAATTTAACACCTCTTATAAGAATAATTTCATTTTACAATAATGAAAGTTGAATCGTGTAATATAGCCTTTCACATTTCACAATAACCAACAAATATACCTTCTGAGTTTTGAGCTTTGCAATGACACTTTCTCCTCAGATGTGAGCCCATGTTATCTTGCCAAATACTGCGAGTGACTTACATCTGGTTTAATTTTTAGTCAAGCTTCTTCTAGTGTTATATTTTTAGATCCTTTGTGGGAGTCTGATTTACAATGTAATTTGCAAGAGGATTGATTAGCCGCTTATCTGATGAGCTTAATTCCTTAGATTGGATCATACAATTGGGCATTTCTTTTACGAAATGATAGCGGTTCTTTCTCTCGACAACACCATTTTCTTGTGGTGTATATGGAACAATGTGCTGTTGGATGCCAGTAGTGCAGTAACTTGTAAAAATTTGTTCACATATTAGCACTCCATTATCTGTTCTTAACCTTTGAATTTGATGTCTAGATTTCCTTTTCTACAAGGGCCTTGTAGGCCGAAAAACTTGTCAAGAAACTTCACTCTTGAGTTTAAAGTAAACCCAAGTACATCTGAAAAGTCATCAATGAATGTTAAGAAACACTTGCACCTAGAAAAGAAGGAGAAAGAAGTGGACCACACAAATCAACAAGATCCAAAGGTTGAGGCATGCCAAGAGGCGGTTTGTCAAAGCTGTCCTATGATGTTCTTAGAGAACACAATGCAACACAAACACCATCTCTGCATGTGATAACAAGGAATACCAATCACCATTTGTTGATTACATAGTTTTTTTGTAATGAGCGATAGTTTAGATGTTCAAACTGCTCATGCCAAAGTTCACTCAAGTCATGTATGACAGAATTGATAAACGTGTTAAAGGATTTTCAAACTTGTACAACAGCAGTAATATCATCAGCAATTCCGATTGCAAGAACATGCTTAGGATCTTTTAGATCCTTGATTACAACTTGGTGAGGTGAAAAGCAGAGCGGTCTTACCTTCCTTTTGAATAGTGATTTTATATACTGGTAGAAGGTTACAAGAAGATTTGGAACACGTATTACATCATTGAAATGACCATTTTCTCACGAATTGTTGCAATCTTTACTAAGAGATCTATCATCACCATCAAATATTTCGTTGGTGTTACATTCATTTGGAGCATAAAATGTGGCTTTATCGTTAGCCATATGATGAGATTCTCTTGAATCAATAAGCCACTCATCAAAAGAATAAGTGAAGCATTAGGATTGTATTGAATGAAAAGCCGGAAAGCGAAAGTGCATGTCCATGAGAAGAAGAAGAAGAAAAAGAATTATCTTGATGTTGTGCTTCTTCATGGATGCTTCTAAAAGGCGCCATCTTCTTGAAACATTTGGACTCATCATGACCATCTTATTACAAAAGTTTCAATGTTTGTTAGTATTCTTACTTTTATATTTTGTTCATTTGTCACCATTGATAGGATCTGGAAAAGCTATGTGACGAGTTTGGGACCCTTAGGTTGTTTGTTGTTGTGGCGGGGATGTTTAAGGATACTTGGGTTTATCTTTTCTGTTGGGCAACTAAGGCTATGTTTGAAATTGCACTAGGCATTGATCACTAAGTTGTACAAGCTTATTTTCCTCTTTAATCAAAGAAGTACAAGGACTCAAGAGTGGGTTGTACATAGAAAAATCTTTCCCTAGAGGCTCTTTCATGGCACAAAAGGTAGATACAAACACAAAATGGCAATGCACTACCTAACTTATAAATAATAATAAGATATATGCAACGCACTTCCTTCATTACTATCTTACATTCTTCACATAAAATTATGAGTCTTTAAAACTTAGATAGATAGTCTCAAGGCAAAAGAAAAATCACTTGGAATCAAAGGTCGGTGTTGAAGAGTTTCTAACTATTGTGCTCAAATAATATTAGTTTACCAAACACAGATTCAAATGTGTTTTAGAAGCCGGTCATCAATTCCTTCGAGGTGGTACCGCCATCGAGAGATGGACATTACGTTAGTCCATTGATTCTTCATTCTACTATCCCTTGGCTTTCTTATCTCATGATTGGGGTTGTTTCCTTTCCCAAAGGTAATCCGGTACAAGCCTTTAATTCTTGATAAGTCTTCCATATGGGATTTCCATTGTTAAGAGCAGGGCCATTTAACAGTAGCACTATATATGCAAGCCATATTAAATATCTTGTTGGATAATGCGGATTTAAAGAATTGAAAACTAATGATTTGGGTGGAAAGATCACCGAAAAGTTGTCGCGGTTTTAAAAAAGCGGCAGCAGAACTTTCGATGTGAGAGTTATGCCATTTTTAAAAAAATGCATAAGCGGTAACCAAATAACCACGTGATAGTGTAATCTACTTTATGAGAGGTCTTGAGTTCAAGTCTCTCTTACTTAATAAGACAAGTTTTAACCAAATGGTCTAGCAAAAACATATTGTAATGTTAGAAGGAGGATTAGGGGTTGTTGTTATTGTTGAAGAGCGACAGCAGAGCATGCTCAAAAACTCTTTTCACACAAGAAAAAATTCGCTTCTCGATGACAAAAAAGGGTTAGATATCGGTTAGTTTACGTGGGAAGATGCACATTTTCCTATCGTTTTCTGATTTTCCGAGATAAGCTGGGGCTAAGGGAAAAGTGCATACCGGATCTAAAATGCTCCTTGAGAAATAAAAAAATACAAACCGAAATAAAATCAAACTTTGCAAATTTTAAAAAAATGTGATGATTTTATACCTTAGGATCTCAGCGTAATGGTCGTATTTTGGGAAAACAGAAACATTTTCAAGTGAAGCGAAAAGTGTTCCTGAATCAAAGCAGTCTTTAGCGGATACAATGAAATAGTCTCAGCCAAAATGTACAGCAATGCCATAAAATGGAGATGAGACAACTTCGGCTTCATGATCTCGATCTACAACATGAACGAGTCTTCAAGCGATCGATACCGTATTCGACACAGGTATTCCAACAAGGGATGAACACCTTCAATAACCACTCACATAACCATATCAAGATCAACACACAGATGTTTTAACATGGTAAAACCACTACAGGGAAACATCAGTGACTGACCAAGCAGCGTACTTGGAGGCGATTTAATGCAAAAGGAAAAGATTACGGAGAGATTTTACGAGAGTTTCTCACAATTATTGATGAAAAATGACCCTCCATGCTCTTTAAATAGAGATCATGGACCAATCGAGTCTTAAGTCGCGGATCGCCGGTTGTTAAGATCGATAGACTATGAACCCGTTGGATCACTCTGTAATGAGAACATATACGTGACCATCCAGTTCCTAACTACAAAAGAACGCTAAAGAAACACACTTTACCTATTGACACATTAGACAAACTAGATCTTAACTAACTCCTAAAAGTCTAAATATCAGTAACGGTATCCTCCTACATAATTACTCAAACAAATCACTTCTGATGTAGGATCATCATCCCTATGATATTCCAAAAAAAGAATGAAGGATCCTTTTAAGGAATAGAGGATTCCTTATACCACTAACATTTTGCTCAATGTTACCTTTCAGGAAGATGAACCGCGGTATGTGGAAAGAGTGCATGCATTTCCTTGAATGGCTTTGGAAAAGGAGGAGGACTCGCTACTTTACCAGAATTCTCCAAAGGAGTAGGAGAGGAAGAACCATTCCTATTTTTGTATTTAACCTTCCAACCTTCATCAACATCCACACCTTGCGCCTAATAACTAGTACTTGTAGTAATAGTTGGAAATATGCTCTAACCCCACTAATTATTGGTAGATCTAGAGTTAAATTCCCACATTAGTTGTGATCCAAGTACCTGCGTAGTCTTGGAAGGCCCTTAAGCCATTCCCCTACTAGGATTTCCTCCCAAACTTTGTGACGGATGAGGCGCAAGATCACCACCCTAGGCCTATGTGCTATCCTCCTTGGTCACTTGGCCAAAACAAGCTAGTGACCTAACACTTCGATCTAGGTTGGATGATCGCGTATCACTTTTACCTTGAGAAAGGCATCCAAAGTTGGTTTTTAATGAGGATATCATGAATTACGAGGTTCTCAAGAACACATAGGAACACCAAGAAGAAACTACAATTGAAGCTCAAGAGCTACAAAAATGTAGTATTATTGCTAATATTTAGAAACATTTTAAGTGAGTGAGGTGGTTAGTTGGCACCAGTATGCACCTAGATCATCAAACATTATAATTGATTTTCCACTTTATTATATCCTTATTTTCATAATTGTGATCCTTGCTTTCATATTATAGCATTGTATTAGTTATAATTATAATGTGTTGTAGTCTTCCATAGTTAGAACTATAAGGATATGGAAATATTGTATGATTGTATTTATAATCATAATGATATGTAGTCATCATATGGTTGTATTTATAGTTATAGTGACATATAGTTATTTTCATTTTTTGATGGGAAGATTAAAGCTAATTTTATAACTATTCAAATTTTGAATAGAGTTAAAAAACTATTGTGTAATATAAAGAGAATTAAAAACTTTAAATGATGTAATTCTGATTGGAAATAACAATATATGCCTTTATATTGAATGGTTAAGAAAAACATTTATCATGGAGCTAGTGGAATTTTAGTGTTGGTTTGAAAGCATTGAGTTCATTTTATATTCAATTTTCAACAAAGTGTATACATAGCACTAGCATTGGAATTAGACACACAAAATGCATTAAACATTGATGATAACTCCATTAAGATAATCACTTTTAATAAGGAAAATTCCAAACCCAACTAACACATTCAGTTTGCATCCAATTTAAACATAGCTAATCTATGAAAAAATCTATTTAAAATAAACATGCTCATTAATTATATATATATATATATGTATATATGATAAAATCCTAAAGTCCACATCTTTGAATAGAGGGAAGATTTTATGAAAAAGTTGTACATCCTTGATTACTCTTTGGGAAAGGGTTGGATTCAAAATTTATGATTAAAGCAATATTTACAAATCATCTTCATGAGAGTCCAACTTCAATGAATAATATAATCAAATTTTAAATTCAATTCTAAATGTATTTTCTTTATAGCGTGTGGGTCCAATAGTTCTTTCATGCAATGTAAACTAGAAAGACATGGTTATGGTTAACCGGTAGATGAAAAATTTTGAAAACTACTTAAATGACAACATCGAAAGTTAAACCTTAAAAAAAAGCCAAGGATGACCGTTGTAGAGTTAAATGACAACCGTATGACAACATTAAAAACTTACCGTTAGAAAAGATAAAAGCCAAAAAAGGATGACCTAGAAAATATGGTCGTTGAAACGATGACATACAAAATGATAGTGCATTAAAACCCCTAGGTGAAAGGCCATCGACAAAAAGTAAATGGCCTAAGACGTTTCAACATTGGTGCACATCTTTTCATGAAGTCTGCTCCTCTTACAGGAAAGTGTGCTCTTCGACCTCCATGTTCTAGAAGTAGCTATTTGGAGGAGCCAAGTGGATTCTTATATTCGTTTGTCATTTTTTGTGGACAGTGCTAGACCGCATGGCTTCTATCAAGTGACCTGATTAAGCTGTTCATCAAACTGGGTGCCTTCGGAGCCTTCACAAGGTAGTTATTGAACCTCTAAATTCTGTTACCATGGATTGCAAGTCATGTAGCTTGCAGAAATAATTTCCATTCATTTTTGTGTGGTTATATATTTGAACGATAGGTAATTAAAAATACCATTAATATCGGTTGTAAATAAGGTAAGTCTGAAATGATTTCCCTTCTTCCTATTTGACTGAGATTAATTCACTTGAACCAGAGAGAGTATGAGGGTGTATAGGAAAAATACAAAGAGTTGAGCGCCATGGAATCGAATTACAAAAGAGTTGGGCGCCATGGAATCGAATTACAAAGGAGTTGGGCGCCATGGAGTGGGTTTTCGGGAATCGTTTGTGTGGAATGTGTGAGAGGCAGAGAGACCCTGCATACCTAAGATGTCGAATGATGATTACTATCTGCATACCTAATTACGTGATAAGGAGATTTCATTTTGTTTGTAAACTGCATTAGATATGAATTTATTATTACGATACGAAGATTTAATTTGGACAAAGTGGGAAGTTCATATTTTGTCCTCTCTGATCGTATGTAGCATTTCTTTGTGTTTTCTGATTGCGGATGCCCTATGTTGGAAGGCGATAATCAAAGAAGCGAAACGATGGAAAAAGGGAAGAACAATCGGCGATTGAGTATGTGATTTCAAGTGGACGAGTCGAAGGAGTTTCGGAGTAGCGTTGCGGTTTCGATTTCGATGTACCCATGGACGAATGCGGGGCAAAGAACAGGGTTTCATTTCCAGACCGAGGAAAACTGGATTTCTGTTTCCATTTGAAGAAATTTAACACAGTTCGGCCTTTGTGATGGATTTCTGTTAGGTTTTTAGAATTTCTTCTGGTTATTTATAATTGTTTATTTATTGTTGGTATTATTGGGATTTTCGCTTCGGCTTGTGGATGGACTAAACAAATGAAAATGCAGATGGTTAGATTATAATATCAAAGCACCGAGATATCAAAGATTGGTATAAATTTAATTCTTGATTTGTTACTTCAGGGCATGGTATCATCTGTTCTATCAATACAATCCACGCTTGGTCAAAGGATCTGTTGCACTGGTGCCGGAGATGCTCAGCTAAAATCACTTTCCGTCACTTTGGAGATGCGGCTCACTATAGAAATGTTATCGATTACTTACTAGAAATGTTTTATTTACTAGAAATAATTTGAAGATATATAATTATTAGGTATAGGTTAAGCATTTCTAACGACAGATATATATTTAAAGAAATAAAAATAATTTGAAAGTCGCAGTATCGTGTCTAGCAGTTGCCATATACGAACGAACACATTTCAGTCATCAAATTTCAGGTTCCTCGCACTTTTTAAGATGCTCCGCTGACTCAGCGGCAACAATTTATTGGAAAAATTTGTACTCGATTACCTACCAGTTGCCAAAGATGGCTTTTGCAAATCAGACGTGGCAAGTGTTTTCCTTATACGAGACTCGACGTCACCGTTAAAAAGGATTTAAAACGTAAAAGGATTTAGAACGTTTACAACGTGGTGTAATGATGGCTCAGAGTGGCTGACAACTCTTTATTTCAAACTAACATGGAAACTTTAGAATATGTGGAATTAATATAAACTGATATTCAAACTTTTATTTCACTTTTTAAAACTATATTTCTTATTTTGCTTAATAAGAAAAAATAATTTAAATAACAAGAGAAATGTGTGAAAATAAGATACTAGCACAGCTTCTAAGTCGCTGCTGAAAAACACCGAAAGATATCAGCTGTAAAATTCTAAACCCAATAAAAAAATTCTAAGCCCAGTAAAAACAATAAACGCTGACATTTAGTCAAATGCCATGCCTGACGCGTGGTGGTTTTTATTTTTTTAAGACCCCGAATGAATGCACCAGGCATTGACTCTGGATCGAATTGTTTCTCTCTATATATATTAGTTCATTTGCTGTGCTTACAAACATTTCTGGAGCGTCGGTGTGTCTTTCATTACAAACTTGTTATTTTTTAAACGCTGCCTTACAGTAAACGTGTTAGTGTTATTCTTTAAACCTTTGGAAACATGAACGGACGGGAACAAAAACGGTTTGGATCACTCAGACGTGGCAATCAGCCAGCCACCATAGTAAATTTTAAATATGATTAAGTAAGTAAAATATAAACATGTAAACTGATGTCTTTATAATAGTGAGAAAGTTAGTGGTTGAGAAATCTCAACCATTGATTTGTCTGGGACCACTAAGAATATTCCATCAATATTTAATCTTGTGTCCATACAAAACTCATTAAACACTAAACCTATTAAATGTGCCCATTTATCAATAGGTATACACCTTTAGTAACTAGTATTTAAATTAATAATAATTATATATATATATATATATATATTCTTTGAATGATATTTTATTACATTTTAATACATATATAATTAAATATTGAAATTCATAATTTTTATTAATTTTTAAATTTGGTCTCTTTTATTTAAGAATATTGTTTTTTTATTTAACATTATTTGTTAATCCTAAATGATATTTTATTACATTTAATACATATATAATTAAGTATTGAAACTCATAATTTTATTAATTTTAAAATTTGGTCTCTTTATTTAGAATATTGTTTCTTTTATTTAACAATATTTGTTAATCTTAATTTAATATGTACAAATTCATCTTGATTATAATTTTTTCTTATTAAATAATAAAAAAAAAAAAACATCTATAATATATATAATATGTTTTTATATTAATCTATAACATTAATAATATATATAAAAAATATTTACCTTTCTAACATGCTAATATATAACATTGCTAACACATACAATTGTTAATATATTTTAATGTATCAACCCTTAACATTATGACATTATCCACAATTGATGTGCATGGAGATCTGAATCTTAACTAGAAATTTTCATGCACTATCTAATAACATAGGAAACAATGAAACATAGAGTAAACAATAAATAAGAAAATGAATTAGGCAGAAAATGACCGTCAATTTTTGTTAATTGAAAGAGGAGTTCCTTTTATAAGCAACTCGTCTTTTTTCCTTCTCGTTATTACTTGTTTCCAACATAAAATGCTGAAGCGAAGCTATTTACAATAGAAATTGATGAAACCCTTCGAGATTATTAGTTGTTTGCAACAAAAGATGTTGAAGCAAAGCTATTTACAATAGTAATTGATGAAAAAAACTTGTTTATAATAGAAATACATGTAGCAATGATACCAAAATTTGGTATGGGTTCCTCCTCCTCATGAGGAAGACCAAGGAAGGGGTGTGCTTATACGTGGTGGCCTCGTATATCATGTTTAGATCTGAAAGCATCCCTTCTTCTACTAGTAAATGAGGGAATTTGTGTTGCAATGTTACTACAAACATCCATTTGGATTGATAGTAGGTCATCCCTTCCTACCCACCATATATATGTAATATACCAGATAGGTAGTCTAGGAAAAGTTATTGTGAAATCTATTGTGTCTATTATATGATCTGATACACTAAGAGTTTTTTGGATGCGTTTAGGTTGCAGGTTTTAACATGCTGGATGAGACAAGATGGTTGTTGGATGGGATGTGAGTTGGATGAATTAGGTTGCATGCTATGACAACTCACATGACAACTAATGCCGAGAACTTTCGATTGTGCTACGGTGGACAGGAGGTTATCAACGATGTCTAGACCACGAATGAATCCTCTTCCCCACTTATTCTTTGAAGCATTACCCTGAAGTATTCAACCGTTAAAATCGTGATAAGAGATCTCAAAATAGGTACCACAGGATCCTTCAAATGTAGAAAAGTTCCCTAGATCTGATCTGATGATGGCTCGAGAATCCCCAAATGTGTCCTCCTCAATGGTCACACCTTCAATGGCTGAGAAATGTACCCAAGATGATTTCTTCATAGAAATCTAACAAAAAACCAAGCAATAGAATGGTCTTTCCTCCCCTCAACTGCGTGAGAAGTGATTCTCGCCAGATAGGAATCAGTCTAATGCTAATGAATTCTTGACCTCTACTCCGGGACAAGTCCACCCTCCTTCAAGCGGATATATATTGATGAAATGCGATGGAAGATGCGGATGATCTTGATTGACTAGGAGTGTGTCTCTCAACAATGCTTTCCTATAGTGTGTTCCTCTGGAATGACTCAGTTGATATGTGCCTCTCTCCTCAACTATAAAGTCAAATTCTTAAAAGTGAACTAATTGGTTGCCCTTTTCTTATAGCTACTGAAACCCTAATTTGTTGTTATTTATATTTTTATAGCACCTACTCTATTTTTAGATCTCTTTGACTTAAAAGTGTTTTTAGTCACTTTTAGCTTAATATCACTTTCGAATTATAACACCCTTATTTGAAGTGACCTCTAGTAGCATTGTTTACCCCTGTAGCCCTAAACTGCTCATTATCGGGGTTGTTTAGACTCCTAATACTCCTCTTAGAGATGTTATTTAGAAAGGGACATTACAATATAAAATATATTGTTGTTGGCTAGTTCTTCTCGTCATGGAGTGAAGAATTCGGTCGGCAGGGAAGGGAGGATGAAAACTTTGAATATTATCCATCTGATGAATAATTGTGACTACTTCATATAGGAGAGGGGTTTCAAACAAATTGAGGTTGTTCACATTCAACACATCATGGATGTTATGGGTATGTGTTATATTCTTTGCGTATTATTATTGAAGTACAGCGTCAAGATGCTGGCGGTACGTTTGATGATCCCTTGTAGTAGTGCTCCTTGTGTCATGTGCACCAGGCACTTCCTAGGGAGTTCCCAGGGTATACCCCCTCTAGTCCTTGCGCCGAAATTGTTTTTGAAATTTTGGTTATTTTAGTGGTTTTACTAAAAAATAATCTCGGTTTAGGGATTAGGTTTTTGGTATCTCTGATACCTAAAACATTGTATATATATTTTTTATGATGAATGGTGAAATTTGATATAATGAATATAAGAAAGGTTTTTCCGATTGAGGGTTTCCAATATAAAATCTAAGTGTCTCGTTATTGTATGAGCCATTGATTAAATTTGTTTTGCTTAGAATCTATGCATTTCTTTACTTCACGGGTTTTAAAACTTTTACATTTGGTATGAGAGTTTTTTTTTTGGCTTCAGAGGGATGCCTTTGTTTTTGAGGGTTTGGCTAGGTCTTGATAGATCAAGTTTATCTTGGAGTACGTGATAAACTTTGGGTTTAGTGGGAGCTTTGCGGTGGTGATTTGAGTGCAAAAGAGGAATGACGAGTTCTTCTAGAATAGAGATAGAAGTTCAACGGAAAATCTTTGAGTTATGGAAGCTAAATATGGAAGCTAAAAGAACAATGGATGCTATTGGATCACAGTGCAGAACCTACTAGTACAATGTATACTAGCACACATGCTACTGATACAACCAATTACAAACTACCGATTACACCACCTACTGGTATGTTGATGGAAGATTGGGAGAAGTTGGACGAAGAGCAAGGAGTACTATTGACTCTGCCTCCACAGTTGATGTTGTTAGACCTCTCGAGAATCTCTGACCGAACTATATAGGATAGGATTGGGGGAATTTGTATCCAATCAAAGTCCACTGAAGAAGCAAAGCGATTTCTTCGAAAGTATTTTTTATCATCTTAAGATCCTAATATCTCTAAGCACTTCTTGGGGTTTTGCACATTCCAAAACTTGTCGGGAGCCTAATATTTAATAACAAGTTGGATGATCACGGGGAGTGGATACTATGTTGAAAAAGAACACTTACAATATGAATTGTGTGAGGGCAATGGTGTTGATAAGGGAGTTCGATATGGAACTCTGTGCAAGTTGTTAGGGCTTATATACTAATGGGTGTAGCTTAGTTATGTTGTCCCTGAGAAGGGAAATAAAGAATACAAGACCAATATCATCCCAGCTGATTATCTTTGTAGCATCAAAGGCGGGAGGCATGTGGAGAAAAGACCTTGAACACTAGGCGATAAAGGCATGGTTGGAGGTATGTCTAGTTGCACTATGGATTTTTATTTTGTTAACGATTAATATATAGTAAACACAATCAATTAAGATTCCCATCGGTACTTCAAAAGCAAAGAGGGGGATCTTAGAGTTGATACAGTGATGTGTTTGGACCTATTGTTCCATCCTAGGTAAATCTATGTATTATGTTTCATTCATAGATGATTTTAAAGGAACATGGATTTATTTTTCTTAGAAATAAATCTGAGGTATTTGATAAATTTAAAGAGTTCAAAGTGCTACGGTAGAAGAATTGGAAAGGAAAAGAAAATAAGAGTGTGAGAGCAGAGATAATGGTGGGAATTATGGAAATGAATTCAAAATTATGTAAAGCGTGATATAGCAATGAGAAGACTGGCTGCTTGGTACTTTGTTTTTGCTGAAGAAAGTGCAATAGCACATTTGACTCTTCTGGGCCCAAGTGGCAGTCTTGAACTAAGTCTAGAAACATAACCTCTGATGAACTTGATCATCGGAGTTTACCCGGTAATCTCGAATTAGTGAAACAGCAACTAAGGTAGTCCCCACAGGCTGTAATGTTTCCCAAACTGAACAGTACCACGAGCATGGCGAAGTATCCTTTTAGCTGCCTTCTAATGGCTTTCATGGGGTGTTTGCATATATCGGGCAACAGACCAACAACAAAATATGGAGATGGGTATGAGTCAAGTATAAAGAGCTACCAACTAGGCAGCAATCTGAGGGTGGCATCAACTTAGGAAGTAAAGATGGCAAATCTTGACTCCATATTGGAGAGAGAGAGAAAGGGGTTGGTTTACAATCATCATGTGAAAGCGACGAAGAATGTCACAAGCATACCTAGAATAGAATAAAAATTCTTCATTGGTTTGAAAACTTGGAGGCCAAAAATGGTGCAAAAAGCCTAAGTGTCATTTCAAATTTCTTCTTAAAATTTGGTTTTCACATGGTTTAGAGGTTTTGAGTCACTACCAATAAGGATAAGATCATCCCAACATAAGGACAAGGATTATGAAAAGGATGGGTTCCTACTTTCTTTGTATATACATTAGGATCAAAATAGCATCTAGAAGAATCGGTGGCAATAAGAAAGCTATCATTTTGGCATACCAAGCTTGAGAACTTGCTTGAGACCATAAAGAGATTTCTTGAGGAGGAGCGACAAACAGGCTAGAGTCATTATAGACGCCACGAGGGATTTGTTCTATGTAAATTTCTTCTTTCAAATTGCCATTACAGAAGGTAGATTTAACATCCATCGATGGACCTCCCATTTATGTTATTGGCGGCAAGGGGAAAGAAACGAAGTAGGATGGAACTCGACTTTGGCTCTCTGAGAAAAGGTTGCATTATAGTCAATGCCTTCAACCTTAGGAAGAATCCTTTGGCAACTAATGGAGCCTTGTGTCTTTCAACACTTCCATATGATGCATACTTAGTTCTTTATACCCATTTGCATCCCACAACAATTTTATTCCTTTTGGAAGAAGTGCAAGATCCCAAGTATCATTTCCATTGAGGCGATGCTCTTCATTCATTGTTGTATCCAATATGGATGACACGAAGATTTTGCAAATGTATATGGTGGGAGTTTTGAAAGTTCATCCAAAAAGAGAAGAGATTCCATTTTGGAACTTTGGTCTGTATGACGATGATCTGAGGATCACCAACAAGATCCTGACTTCTTCTTCTCGTGTTGAGCGGACCCATCTAGGAAGCGATGGGCGAGATTGCTTTTGAGGATCGGAGACTCATCTAAGAGGAATGTCAGCGGTGTATTTTCTTCAAGTGTTATATTTTTTAAGAGCCTTTGTGGGTGTGATTGACTATGTAATTTACACAGTTGAATGCTTCTGCCCAATACTTTAGAAATAATCCATTAGATTAGATCATACAATTAGCCATTTCTTTTAATGTGTAGTTCTTTCTCTCAACAACACCATTTTCTTGGCTTGTGTGGTGTATATAGATTATTAATGTTTCATTTGGATCACCCTATGTAGTGGGTAACGGCAAAAAAATTGTTCGCGTATTCGCCTCCAGTATTTCTTAACTTTGAATTTGATGTCTAGTTGATGTTTTACAAGGAGACGCTTATATAGGCCAAAAACTTTTCAAAAAGTTCACTCTTGAGTTTAAGTAAACCAAGTGCGTCTAGAAAGTCATCAATGAAAGTTAAGAAACGCACACAAATCGCGTGAATGTTTGTCCAAACTGTCCTGATGATGTTTTTTGATAACACAACCGGCACAAACACCATCTACATGAAACAAGAGGAATATCAATCAACTTAATATGGTGATTACATAGTTGCTACAATGGCGATAGTTTAGATGACCAAAGCGCTCATGCCAAAGTTTACTCAAGTCATAGTGATGAGCAACAAAACCGATGAAAAAGCCGATGAACCAAAGTTTTCAAACTTGTATGCAACTTGGTAATATCATCATAAATTCGGTTGCAAGAACATGCTTAGGATCTTTTAGATCCTTGATTCTTTGGTGAGGTGAAAACTTCGACGGTTTTACCTTCAGTTGAATGAGTGATTTTATATACTGGTAGAAGGTTACAAGAAGATTTGGAACACATAATACATCATTGGAAAATGACCATTTTTCTACCTGAATTGTTCGGATCCTCTGACACTAAGAGATCTATAATCGCCAACAAATATTTTGTTGGTGTTATTCATTAAAATGAGAAAATATGGCTATCCTTAGCCATATGATGAATGCTCGAATCAATAAACCACTCATCAAAAGAAAAAGTAGTAGTAGAAGTTGTATTGAAAAAAAAAAAACCCGAGGAAAGCATGTCCATGGTAGAAGAAGAAGAAGAAGAATTAATATTGATGTTGTGCTTCTTCATGCCGTTTATCTCTAAAACTTCCATCTTCTTGAAACATTTGGACTCATCATGACCATCTTTATTACAAAGTTGCAATGTTTGTTAGTATTCTTGCGCATATTTTGATCCTTTGTCACCATTAAGTGAATATAGTTATCTATTCAGATTACTGCGGCATTGATCACCTAGTTGTAGAAATATCTTTCTCTCTAATCAAAATACAAAAGGACTCAAGAGTGGGTTGTACATAAGCTTTCCTAGAGACTCTTTCATGGCATAAAAGGTAGATACAAACGGAATGTCATTACCTGGCTTAGAAAGAATAAGATATATAAAACGCTCTTCCTTCAATACTATCTTACATTCTTCATAAAATTATGAGTGTTTAAACTTAGATAGATAGTCTCAAGGCAAGAAAAATCCCTTGGACTCAAGGTCAATATTTGGGTTCTAACTATTGTGCTCGAGGAATAATATTGAGTTTACCAAACCAAGATTCAATCTTGTTTCAAAAGCTTCTTCAGGGGGTCATCAATTCAACAAGGTGGTACCTTAAATTAGGAAAGATGGACATTTTGATTAGTCCGCGTGCTTCGTCATTTTCTATCCCATTTGGCTTTCTTGTGTCATCATGTAGGTGGGGGTTGTTTCCTTTCCCAAGGCAATCAGGTACAAGCCTTTGCCTAGCAATAAATCCTTTGTATGGGATTTCCATTGGAAGTAGTTGTTGTTGGTAAGCATATAGTACTTATGTAGAAGATCCATATTAAATATGCAAATAATGCGAATTTAAAAGTTGGCTAATGATCTCGATGGAAGATCTTCGAAAAGTTAGCGGTTTTACAAAAGCCGGATGATATGAAAATAACCATTGATAGTGTATCTATGAAGTGACCACTTTTATAAAGAGAGAGGAGGATTACTTTTACAATAAAGTTACCTTATGGAAAAGTTGCATGCAAAATAAATAGCGTTAAAAAATATAAATCTACTTATAGTGATTCCCTTGTATGCCGAAGTGAAATGCACTTTACAATTTTGAGCATGAACTTTTCAAAAAGAGTGACAAAAAGAGACTTGAACTCAAGACCTCTTGCTTAATAAGGCAAGTTTTAACCAAATGGTCTAGCAAAACATGTTGTAATGTTCTTAGGAGGATTGGGGTTGTTGTTGTTGTTAGGCGGCCTTGGAGAGCATGCTCCAAAAAACTCTTTTTCTGAAAAACAATTAAACCTACCGATGACGGGTTAGATCTTGGTTAGTTTACACGGAAGATGCACATTTTCCTATCTATTTCTGATTTCTCGAGATAAGAGTGGTGAACAAATAGAATACTTAGATCTAAAAGAGTAGCAACCTAGAAATAAAAAATACAATAGAAATAAAATCCAAAACTTTAGATTTTTAAAAATCGTATTGGACTTATATACCTCCACGGTTCATTGTAATTGTTCATTATCTTGGGCAAAGCGAGAAACCTTTTAGTGAAATTAAAAGTGTTATTTAATGAAACAAGTGCTCAGGATACAATGGAATAGTCCTCTCAACCAAATGTCTGAAAATGCCGAGAAGTAGATGACCTTCGGCTTCATGATCTCCCGATCTGGGCTTGAGTCTTTAAAGAGGCTACGATACCATGTTAAAACAACAGGTATTCAGAGGATAGGTACCTTAAGTAACCACTCCACCATCACAATGTTTTCCGCGTGGTAAAATGCCTCTTGAAACATCATAGCCGACCAACGTGGCCCACTTGGAGCAGTTTATTAATGCAAAGAAAAAGATTACCGCGAGATTTTTACAAGAGAGTTTCTCTGTCGATCGCCGACGGAAATGACCCTCCATTCTCTTTAAATAGAGATCATGGACAATCGAGGGTGCTAAGACGTAGTCAATGGTCGTTAGATCGAGGAGAGTATGAGCGGATTGGATCACTACGTGTGTCGTGGTCATATATCATTGACCATCGGTTCTAACTACAAATGCATACTAAAAAACACACTTTTACCTAATGACATATTAGACCAGAGTAAGATCTTAACTAACTCTAAGTGTCTAAATATCCTAACATTATCCTCCTACATAATTCCTCCAACAAATCACTTACGATGTAGGATCATCATCCCTCCGATATTCCAAAAAAGGAATGAATGATCCTTTTAAGGAATAGAGGATGCCTTATACCACTAAATATTTTTCTCAATTTTACACTTTTCAAGGAAGATGGAACCTTGGCCTGTGGAAGCCATTCCTTGGTGACAGGAAAAGGAGTAGGACTACGCTACTTTACGAGTTTTCAAAAGGAGTAGAGGAAGACCCCTTCGTCTTCTCGTATTTAACCCTAGATCCTTCATCAACATTCATAAAAAGGAATGAAGGATCCTTTTAAGGAATAGAGGATTCCTTATACCACTAAATATTTTGCTCAATGTTACACTTTTCAAGGAAGATGGACCCTTGTATGTGGAAAGGGTCGCCATTTCCTTGAATGACTTTGGAAAAGGAGTTGGACTCGCTACTTTACCAGGATTTTCCAAAGGAGTAGGAGAGGAAGACCCCTTCCTCTTCTCGTATTTAACCTTAGAGCCTTCATCAACATCCATACCTTGGGCCTAATAAATAGTACTTGTAGTAAGAGTTGGAAATATGCTCTAACCCCACTAACTATTGGTAGATCTAGAATCAAATTCCCACACTAGTTGTGATCCAAGTACTTGCATAGTCTTGGAAGGCCCTTAAGCCACTCCCCTACTAGGATTTCCTCCCAAACTTTGTGACGGATGAGACATAAGATCACCACCCTAGGCCTATGTGCTTTCCCCATTGGTCACTTGGCCAAAACCAGGTAGTGACCTAACACTTCGAGCTAGGTTGGATGATATTGTATCACTTGTACCTTGAGAAGCTGTCAAAGGTGGTTTTTAATGAGGGAAATCATGAATTTTTGAGTTCTCAAGAACACATAAGAACTTCCCAAAAACTACAATTGAAGTTCAAGAGCTACAAAAATGTAGTATTATTGCTAAGATGCAGAAACATTTTAAGTGAGTGAAGGTGGTTAGTTGGCACGAGTATGCACCTAGATCATCAAACATTATAATTGATTTTCCACTTTATTATATCCCTATTTTCATAATTGTAATCTTTGTTTTCATATTATAACATTGTATTAGTTATAATTATAATGAGTTGTAGTCTTCCACGGTTAGATCTATAAGGAGATTCAAATATTGTATGATTGTATTTATAATCATAATGATATGTAGTCATCATATGGTTGTATTTATAGTTATAGTGACATATAGTTATTTTCATTTTTTGATGGGGAGATTAAAAGCTAATTTTTATGGTACTATATTCTCATTGATGGTCTTCTTTGATTGGAAATAACCAATACCTTTATGAATGGTTGCTGAGAAAAACATTCATCATGGGCGGCTAGTGGAATGCAATTGTGGGTTTGACAGCATTGAGTTCATTTTATATTTAATTTTCAACAAAGTGTATACATGACACTAGCATTGGAATTAGACACACAAAATTCATTAAACATTGATGATAACTCCACTAAAATAATCACTTTTAATAAGGAAAAAATTCAAAACCCAACTAACACATTCCACATTTGCATCCAATTTAAACTAGCTAATCTATGAAAAAATCACAAACTACAAAATAAGAAGCATGCTCAATATATATATATATACTTTATATATATATATATATAAACCAAATCCAAAGAGTCCACATCTTTGAATAGAGGGAGATTTTATGAAAAAAGTTGTACACTGTTGATTACTCTTGGGAAGGGTTGGATTCAAAATTTTTGATTAAAGCAATATTTACAAATCATCTACATGAGAGTCAAACTTCAATGAATAGTATAATCAATCAAATTTTTGAATTCAGATTCTAAATGTTTTTTCTTTTAACTCTTTTGTGTCTGTACAATAGTTCTTTGATGCAATGTAAGACATGGTTCTGGCTAACCCGTAGATGACAAAATTTGAAAACAACATTAAGTAACTAGCATCCAGTTTACACCCTTAGAAAGGGAAAAGCTAAAAGGATGACCGTTGTAAGGATTAAATGACAGCAGCACAACAATGAAAACTTACCGTTAGAAAAGCTAAAAGCCTAAAAAGGATGACCGAGAAAATATGGTCGTTGAAACGATGACGTATAAAATGATAGTGCATTAAAAACACTAGGTGAAAGGCCATCGACAAAACGTAAATGGCCTAAGACGTTCAACATTGGTTACTTTTTATCTTTTTCCATGAGTCTGCTCCTCTTACAGAAGTGCTCTTCATGAAGCACTCCATGTTTCTAAGTAGCTATTTTGGAGGAGCCAAAGTGGATACTTATATTCGTTTGTCATTTTTCCTGGAGAGTGCTCGACCGCATGGCTTCTACCAAGTGACCTGATTAAGCTGTTCATCAAACTTGGTGCCTTCGGAGCCTTCACAAGGTAATAATTGAACCTCTAAATTCTGTTTACCATGGATTACAAGTCATGTAAACGGCTTGGATTGCAAGAAATAATTTCCATTCATATTTATGTGGTTATATATTTGAACGATAGGTAATTAAAAATCCATTATTAATATCGTTTGTAAATATGGTAAGTCTGAAATAATTTCCCTTCCTATTTGACTGGTCAGGTACTTGACCAGAGCGAGTATGAGGGCGTATGGGAAAAATACAAAGAGTTGGGCACCATGGAGTGGGTTTTAAGGTCCGAGTCAACTGGATTTTAGGGAATCGTTTGTGTGGAATCTGTGAGAGGCAGAGAGACCCTACAAATTATAGGGCATTTGTACTTTCCTTTGTCATTTTGTCATTTTGTCTGCAAACTATGACTTATATTCGTTTGTCATCAATAGATAGTCAAGTGACCATCTGTATTGCAAGTCATGTAGTTTGCAGAAATAATTTCCATTCATGTTTGTGTGGTTATATATATTAGAACGATAGGTAATTAAAAATTCCACTAATATCAGTTGTAAATATGGTAATTCTGAAATGATTTCCCTTCCTATTTGACTGCTCAGGTACTCGAACCAGAGCGAGTATGAGGGCGCATAGGAAAAATACAAAGAGTTGGGCGCCATGGAATCGAGTTACAAAAGAGTTGGGCGCCATGGGGTGGGTTTTAAGGTCCGAGTCAGTTGGATTTTCGGGAATCGTTTGTATGGAATCTGTGAGAGGCAGAGGCCTACAAATTATAGAACTGGCCTGCTTACTTACCTAAAATGTAGAATGATGATTACTATCTACATACCTAATTCCGTGATAAGGAGATTTCATTTTTGTTTGTAAACTGCGTTAGATATGATTTTGTTATTACGATACGAAGATTTAATTTGGACGAAGTGGGAAGTTTATATTTTGTCCTCTCTGATCATTTGTAGCATTTCTTTGTGTTTTCTGATTGCGGATGCCCTATGTGGGAGGCGATAATCAAGAAGCCAAACGATGGAAAAAGGGAAGAACGATCGGTGATGCGGTTTCGGAGAAGAGCGTTTCGGAGAAGAGGGTTGCGGTTTCGATTTCGATGTACCTATGGACGGTTTCATTTCCAGACCGAGGACAATTGGATCAACGGTACATTTTCCATTTGACGAAATTTAATACAGTTCAGCCTTTGTGTGGATTTTCTATTAGAGTTTATTGAATTTCTTCTGGTTATTATAATTGTTTATTGTTTTGTGTGCGGGATTTTAGCTTCGGCTTGTGGATGGACTAACACATGCAAATGCAGATGGTGAGATTATATTATCAAAGCACCGAGATTTGTTAAAGATTGGAGTAAATTTTGTTACTTCAGGGCATGGTATCATCTGTTGCAATCCACGCTTGGAGTAAAGATTATAATACAATCCACGCTTGGTCAAACGATCTATTGCACTGGTGTCGGAGATTCTCAGCAAAAATCACTTTCCGTCACTTTGTAGATGCTCAGCTATACGGCTCACTATAGAAATGTTATCGATTACTTACTAGAAATGTTTTATTTGGAAATAATTATTAGGTATAGGTTAAGCATTTTTTAACGACAGATATATATATATTTAAAGAAATAAAAAATGCTTTGAAAGTCGCAATTATCGTCTCTAACGTTTGCATATACGAACAGACACATTTCAGTCATCAAGTTGGGGTCCCTCGCACTTTTAAGATGCTCCACTTGAAATAAGCAGCAACAATTTATTGGAAAGATTTGTACTCGATTGCCGCAGTCGCCAAGAGATGGCTTTTGCCAAATCAGACGTAGCAAGTGTTTTCCTTATACGAGACTCCACATCACCGTTAAAAAGATTTAAAACCTAAAAATGATTTAGAACGTTTACATCAACGTGTAATGATGGCTCCAGAGTGGTTGAAGAGACTCTTTATTTCCCAATTTAATTCTAAAACTTTGGAAATAAGGGGAGTGCTGTGGAAATTTTAGAATATGTAGGGTGTATAAAACTGATATTTAAACTTGTATTCCACTTTTTAAAACTATATTTTTGTTAATAAGAAAAAATAATTTTACATGTAAGATGTGTGACAATAAAATTTTAGTATTTAATTTTTATTTGCAAAATGTAAATTAATAATAATTTTATATATATATATATATATATATATATATATATATATATATATTTTTAATGATATTTTATTACTTTTCAATACATTTTTAATACATATATAATTATTGAAATTTATAATTTTATTAATTTAAATTTGAAATTCTCTTTATTTAAGATATGTTTTTGTTTTAATATTATTTGTTAATCCTAAAATAATATTTTATTACATTTTAATACAAATATAATTAAGTATTGAGTTACAATTTTTCTATTAATTTGATTTGGTCTCTTTTGACTTTAGGGAATATTGTTTCTTTTATTTAACAATATTTGTTAATCCCTAAATTTTTTAGAGTTTATTTTATTTTTATTCATAACCATTAACATCTATATTATAATATGTTTTATATTAATCTATAACATTAATAGTATATATATATATATAATATTTACCTTTCTAACATGCTAACATATAACATTCCTAACACATACAATTATTAATATATTTTTAATGTATCAAACCTTAACATTATGACATTATCCATAATTGATGTGCATGGAGATCTGAATCTTAACTAGAAATTTTCATGCACTATCTAATAACATGGAACAAGTAGAAACATAAATTAAGCAATAAAATGAGAAATGAATTAGACGAGAGATGTCAATTTTGTTAGGTGAAAGGGGAGTTCACAGCATAGAAGCAACTCGTCTTTTTCCTTCTCGTTATTACTTGATGCAACAAAATGTTGAAGCGAGCTATCTACAATAGAAATTGAGTGACCCTTCTGATTGTGGTTGTTTACAACAAAAATGTTGAAGTAAAGCTATTTACAATAGTAATTGATGAAACAAAATTGACATAATAGAAATACATGTAGCATAATAAAATTACTAAAAATTTAGTATGGAGTTCCCTCGTCCTCATGAGAGGCCAAGGAAGGGGTGTGCGCTTCGTGGTGGCTCAACTCCTCCTTTTTTAGATCCGGAAGCATCCCTTATTCTACTAGTAAATGAGGGAATTTGTGTTGCAATGTTACTACAAACATCGATTTGGATTGATAGTAGTTCATTCCTTTCTACCCACCATATATATCTAATATCCCAAATCTTACTAGTCTAGGAAAAGTTCTGTTAATCTATTGTGTCTACTATGTGATCTGATACACTAAGAGTTTTGGATGCGTTTAAGTTGCGGGTTTTAACATGCTTGGTGATGATGAATGGATTTGTTGGATAGGATGTGAGTTGGATGGTCGGTTTTGCACTATGACAACTCACATGACAACTATTCCAGAACTGGATTGTGCACCCTAGTGGCTACACACCTCGGATCTTTCGAAAAATTGTCCCAAATAATGCACTTCCCTCTCACAGCTTAGTATTGGTGATTGCAACCCAACAATCATCCATTTGTTGATGTGTCTAGACCCTAAATGGATCATCTACCCCCACTGTTGTTGGAAATGTGTGCCTAGTGATTCCTCCATGAAATCAAAGTGATAGGGGGTCTAAAAATGGGTGCCACAGGATCCTTTGAAATGTGTGGGAAAGAGTTTCCTTGGATCTGATTTGATGATGGCTTGGAATCCCAATGGTAATCCTCCTCAATTGTCACACCACCTTCAGTAGGTAGAAATGTACCCAAGATGATGATTTCTTCATAGAGATTAACAAAGAAACCAAACAATAGAAATGGTCTTTCCCTCCCCTCAAGCTGCGTCATGGGGAATCGTTGATTCTCCTTGAATGGGAATGAGTCTAATTCTCAATGTTTGCTTGACCTCTAGGGACAAGTCCACTTCCCCTCTACTTGCTTCAAATGGGATGGTGTGTTGATGATGCGATGGAGAATAGATGATCTTCAGGTGACTAGGAGTCGCTGACTCTCAGCACGAGAGTATATATGGGTGTGTTCCTCCTGGAATCCGCAAAGCGCTCAGTTGAGATGTGTCTCTCTCCTCAACTATCAAGTCAAATTCTTCAAAATGGTGAATTAGTTCAATTTACCCTTTTCTTATAGCTTCTTTAGAAACCCTAATTTGGTTTGTTGACATATTTTTGTCTCACCTACTCTATTTTTAAGATCTCTTGACTTAAAAGTGCTTTTGGTCACATTTAGCTCAATGTTACTTTCAAATTATAACACCCTTGGTAGAGTGACCTCTAGTAACATTGTTTACCCCTGTATGGCACTGGATATAGTATAACGGGGTTGTTTAGGCTACTAATACTCCTCTTAGAGATGTTATTTAGAAAGGGACATTACAGTATAAAATACATATTATTCTTTGTTTAGTTCTTCTAGTCATGGAGTGAATTGATTAAGCCGAGGAGGAGGATGAAAACTTTGAATATTATCCATTTTATGAAGAACTGTGACTACTTCATATTGGAGAGGGGGTTCAAACAAATTGAGTTTGTTCACATTCATCACATCATGGATGCTATGTTGGGTATGTGTTATATTCTTTGCATGTGTGTGTCCAGGATATGACAATTGCGTTTGATGATCCTTTGTAGTGCCACAGTTTGTGTGTGGGTGTCGCTAGGCACTTTACTACCGGGGGGTCCCAGTGGTATGCCCCTCCTAGTTCACATACTGATTGCTTACAGAATTGTTTTGGGGTTTGCTATTTTTGTTTTTTCTATTTTAAGCGGTTTACTAAAAATAATATTGGTTCCGGGGATTACTTGTTTTTTGGTATATACTGAATACCTAAAAAAATTGTATATATAATGTATAGTGAATGGTAGAGAACCCCATTATATAATATAGATACAAGAAGGTTTTTTTCAGTTGGGGTGTCAATTATAAAATCTATATCTACTTTATTGTATGGACATTGATTAAGTTTTGTTTTACTTAAGAATCTATATGAATTTCTACTTTACTTCCACCGGGTTTAAAAACTTACATGTGGTAGGAGAGTTTGTATTTGGCTTCAGAGGGATGCATTTTTTGCTGAGGGTTTGGCTCAATCTTTATATATCAAGTTTATCTGGGTCTATAAATGCAAACTGGAGGTTAGTCAGGGCACAGGTGGTGATTTGGAGGTGCAAAAAGAGGGAATGGAAACTCTTCTAAGTCGAGATAGAGAAGTTCAGGTCAAAACTTTGAACTATGGAAGCTAAATATGGAGGAACTTCTTGTAGACAAAATAACAATGGATGAATTTGTGGATCACAATTACAGAACCTACTAGTAAAATGTCTACTAGCACACATGCTACAGGTACACAACCTACTAGTACAAAAAAAATACTAGTACACCACCTACTAGTATGACGAAGGAATATTGGGAGAAGTTGGACACAAGAGAAAGGAGTACTATTAGACTCTGCCTAACAAATTGAGTGTTGTTGAATGTCTCAAGAGAATCTGATAATGAACTATGGGATGGTTGGGAATTTGTATCAATCAAAAGTCCCTGGAAGAAACAAACATCTAAATTCCTTTAATACTTTGGTAAATCAGCGACAATTGTAGATTGGTTGCAAAGAAGATAAATTTTATTACTTTTGTTATGTTCTTTGCGAGGACTCTTAGGATAATGGTTGTAGTAATGCATTGGTACCACTCAATCTACATTGAAGTATGAAGTTTAGTTGCATCCTTGTTATCTGAGAAGGGAGATGAGGTGAAAATCATCGATGGTGCAACACATATGCTGTTTTTTGTAAGGGCATACTAGGGCGAGGAACCACAGTGGAGCTTGAGGATTGGAGATGAAATCTAGAGGGGCAGATCTAATTTTCCAAAGAAATTCTTTGAGAATGTTGGAGGGTGTGGTAAAAGCAGAGGGGCATTATAAAGAAGGGTGCAGAGTCTAAGAAGGGTTGAAAGAAAGGGACAAGTAGTACCTCTTCACCAGTTGAAAACCTTCACTAAAGAAAGAGGTGATGTTTACACGGAATCTACAAATACACATGTATACTGTGATGTATGGATGATCGACTCAAGTGCATCATAACATATGAATCCCTCCATAGAGAATTTGTTCTCAGAATAAGAAAAATATGATGGTGGTGATGTATTCCTAGGAGATGACTCGACAACAAAATCTTTGGACGTGGAAGGGTTAAATTGCTACTAAAATATGGAAGGAGCACTTGTGGGGTTACACTTTACATTCCAAAACTATCCAAGAGCCTAACATCTGTAAACAAGTTGGATGATCAAAGAGTGGATACTATATTTAGAAAGAACACTTTCAATATAGATTACGAGGGTAATGAATTGTGTTGATAAGGAGTTAGGTATGGAACTTCTACAAGTTGTTAGGAAGAACTTATACTAATCGGTATAACAGTTTATATTTGTCCTTGAGAGAAAATAAAGAATACAAGACTATCATCCCACAGAAAGAAGATTATGTAGCATCAAAGAATGGGGCATATTGGAGAGAAAAGGGCCTTGAGACACTAGGCGATAAAAGGCATGGTTGGAGGTATGTCTAGTTGCACTCTAGATTTTTGATTTTTGTGAACATTGCATATATGGTAAACCTGTCAGTGGATTCCCATCCCCGGGTGCTACAAAGAAAAGAGGGATCTTAAGGGTTTGTTGTCCCTACCAGTGATGATGTTTTTGGACCTGTTCTTGTTCCATGCCTAGGTAAATCTATGTATTATGTTTCATTCATGGAGTAATGATTTTTCAAAGACACATGGATTTATTTTCTTAAATGCGAGGTATTTGATAAATTTAAAAGTTCATTTCGAGTAGAAAATTGACAGACAAAAGAAAATAAAAGGTATTGAGAAACGGATAATGGTGGGAATTATGAAAATGAATTCAAAAGAATTATGTAATAGGAGTGTGATACAGCAAGGTAGAAATTTACTCATACCTCTGGTAAAATGGGATTCTGTGAGAGTAATGGAACAGACATTGATGGAAAAAAGAAAGGAGCATACTCAACTGATTCTTCCCGGAGTTGGGGCCGAATCTGGGAAGCGACGTGGAGGCACACAACAATTACACAGTCAGTGATCACCTTCATGTGGTGGATAGTATAAAACTCCACACGAGGTATAGTGGAAGAAAATATCTCTTCAACATGCAAAAGTGTTTAGTTTGTGATGGTTATGTACATATTCTAGGGAAAATAGATACAAAGATGGATAAAAGAAATTTAAAATTATCTTTATTGGGTATAAATATGGTAGAAAAGGTTATAAGCTTTGGAACCTAGAAACCAAGAAATTTTTTTATTCGAGATGTTATTCCCGAGAGGTAAAAGATGTGTCAAACAGGAATTCCTACTAGCATAGAAGTGAACACAGAGAAAAACAGACTTGAGTGGATGATGTGAAAATATAGATCATCTAAAGAGAGAAGAGCAGAATAAAGGAAGAAGAGAGAACCCCACTTGATTATTGAGGAGATCGTTGAGAGATAAAAGGCAACCAAAAGATTATAGTCCACCTGATTTACATTTCCAATTTTATTTATCTAATGCAGTAGTGATCCCAAAGCTGTCGAGGGGGAGCGATGATTTACAGGAAGGGATAGTAAACTCTGGAAGAGGCAATGGTTGAAGAAATTCCTTGGATAAAGAATAGAGGCATGGGATTATAGTTGGGTTACTTGTTTGGAAGAAAATATGTTGGTAGAAATGGTTGTTTTTAAGAACAATTTTAACGAAAATACCTGAGAGTAAAATCACAGGAAATACAAATCTCGGTTTGTAGCAAAAGGTTATTCCAATTAGAGAGAACAGCTTTGGGTGAGATTTTTTTCTCCACATTTGCTAAAATTTAACTTCTATTAGATTTATTTTATCTATTGTATTTTTTTTTTTTTTTTGAACACCCATTTGGAACTTGTTATATTCTTATCTTCAGGTCTAGAGGAAGAATTATATATGAAGCAACCATAAGGGTTTGCTGTGAAGGGAAAGATAGAGTTGGTTTGTAAGCTAAAGTAGTCACTATATGGTTTGAAGCAATCACACCTAGGATGTGGTACTAGAATTTTGACACATACATACTTGGATTTGGATTTGAGAGAAGAAGGGATGATCACTATGTATATTCCAAAAGAGGAGTTGTTATCCACTTCATTTATATAGTGTGTATATTGATGACATATTGTTGGTAGGAAATAACATATGGATGTTATCAAGGAGGTGAAATGTGACTATCCTCTCAAATTTGGCTTGTGAAAGGATCTCAGTGCAACGAACTTTATTATGAGAATGGAGATTAAAATAGATTGTACAAATAGGAAACTCTAGTTGAATCCAGGAGAAAATATATTGAGAACCTTGATATTGTAGAGGTTTAATATGCATGGAAGTAAGCAGGTCAAGGTTCCTATTCCTAAAAGTGTAAAGTTATACATAGGTGTCCAAGACACAAAGAAGAGAAGAGGGACATGTCCACATATTACGTATACAAGTGCACATTTACAAGTTTGATGTATACAATGGTTTGTATTAGACCAGACATTACACATGTAGTGTCCCTGGAGTTTGAGCAAGTATATGTCAAAGCAGGGAGAGAACATTGGACAAAAATAAAGAGAGGTCTTGGTATCTACATTGGCGATTACAGTTATGGATTGTACTTACAAAAGAAGACCCGGATTAGACCCAGTGTTGGACTTACATGGCTTAGTTGATACAAATTGGAGTTGGAGATATGGATGAGAGAAAGATCTACAAGTGGGTATGTGTTTAGCTTATTTGGAGAAATTGGATTTGGATGAAAACAACAGGGTTGTAGCACTCTCAACTATAGAAGTTAATACATGTCAACCACTCAAAAGAGATCGTGCAAATAGGAAACTCTGGTTGAATCAGAGAAAATATGTTGAGACGATATTGTAGAGGTTTAATATGCATGGAAGTAAACCGATCAAGGTTCTTATTCATATAGGTGTAAAGTTATCTGCATATGAGTGTCCCAAGACACAAGAAGAAGAAGAGGACATGTCCCATGTTCTGTATGCAAGTGCATTTTGCAGTTTGATGTATGCAATGGTTTGTATTAGACCGAACATTGCACATGTAGTTGGAGTTTTGAGCAAGTATATGTCAAAACGAGGGAAGGAGCATTGGACAAAAATAAAGAGGGTCTTCAGGTATCTACGTGGCAGTACCAGTTATGGATTGTGCTACCAAAGAAGACCAGGATTGGACAGAGTGTTGGACTTACATGGCTTGGTTGATGCAAATTGGGTTGGAGATATGGATCAGAGAAGATCTACAAGTGGGTATGTGTTTAACTTATTTGGAGGAGAAATTAGTTGGATGAGAAAACAACAGGTTGTAGTGGCACTCTCAACTATAGAAGTTGAATACATGGCAGCCACTCATGCAAGAAAGGAAGTAGTATGGTTACAAAGATTGTGTTCAGGTATTGGGTTGGTACAACAAGCAGCGAGATTAGCTTGTGATAGTAAGAGTGCAATCTTCTTGGAAAAGAACCGAGCTTATCATTTGAAGGAAAAGCATATTGATGTTTAGTATCACTTTGTGAGAGACATGGTTGAGGAAAAGAAGGTGTTGCTAGAAAAAGTTGACACTTTGAAGAATTTTGCAGATTCATTGACAAAGTCTGTGAGCACAGATTTTTTTTTCTCGTGTAGAGTAACAATGGGCATTATTTCCCTTGATTGTTGAATATATAATCCCCTCGACCCCTGGATGCAAAGAAAAAAACAAGTGGGAGAATTTTGGGTATGTGTTATATTCTTTGCATGTGTGTGTGTGGGTGCGTCAGATATGACAACTGCATCTGGCGGTTTTTTCTATTTTTAGTAGATGTTACTATTTTTAGGGGTTTACTAAAAATAAACCCGGTTTTAGGGATTAAGGTTTTGGTATCTACGGAATACCTAAAAACATTCTATATATTGCATAGTGAATGGTGAAATTTGATATAATGAATATAAGAAAGGTTTTCCCGGTTGAGAGTTTCCGGTATAAAATCTTTGTGTACTATGTGTATGAGCCATTGATTAAATTATGTTTTGCTTAAAAATATATATGCATTGCTTTACTTCACACGTTTAAAACTTACATGATAAGTCACGGTCGACAATTCGAGGTGATATGCATTCTCTCCAATGCATTCCAGAATAGTGTATGGGTCATATCTCAGTGGGTGTAGATTATTATGGTGTCCCTTGAGTGAATGCTTATCCAATATGAACACCACATGATCTCTAGACTGAAAGAACAATGGTGTGCGTAGCTTCTCCAGACTGAAAGAACAATGGTGTGTGTAGCTTATCATGCCTCTATTTTACAAAAGTTTGTGCTACTTGCAAGGCATTTTTTACTTGAGTAATGTGTTGACTTAAATTTTCCATAAAATGTTGTGTTGATTGTTCTTGTTACTGATGTGCAGAGCTAGAAGGACTGACAGTAAGGGGAATCTCTGAGGGTGCAAGAAGCTGAAATCCCAAACAAACTTTGAAGGGAGAGAAACTTGTGGAGGAGTGTGTGGCCCTATTATAACTATGCTATATAATATGGAGATAGGATTCCCGCTGTAATGTAGCTCAAATTCCACTAATTGTTTTTTTATTAAAGGTAATTAGTTGGAATACTAGAGATCATCATTTGTACTTCTCTTTTCCAGGTTTGTTCTAGGTATTAAGAATTTTTTTTATCAATCACGAGAAGTTTACCAAAATACCAAGACTATGCAAAAAGGTAGTAATTTTGTTGTCCCAAATGTCTTAACTCTAAAATTTTTACTAGATGTGTTCCCTACCCTACCTTGTAGTTTATAATTATAAATTTATTTTCACAAATCATACAAAACGCTTTCATAAAACAAAAGAGCTTTATATTATATTAATTTAATCATGGGGAAAACCATGTTCATATAAGTTTCTCATAGAGCCAACACTACTTTTTCTACCTTGTTGTTTACGATTCCTAGGTGGCGGCCTTTGTAACCTCATAGTATTATAACTGATCAAGGGATTAATATGCTCAACTTGAGAATGTTAACCGAACACTCCTTTATGTAAATAAGGTAAAGGTGAGGGTATTATTTCATGATGTTGACGTAGGGTTGATGGTTTTAGAGTGCACTCAATTTTCGAGCGGATAGACAAATGTACTGGATGTACCAGTTTTCATGCGGATAGACAAACGTATTGAATGGCCAACAAGATGATTTCACTGTTCACATTTCAAGAAGCACGAATTTCCTAAAACAGTGAAGTGGATGTAGAGGGTGAAGGCGTCAAGACAATCCTCCTCCTTGAGAACGAAAACAAGTTTTCATTACCATCGTATTCAAAATATTTCTTCCATCGTTCTATCCTTTCCTCTGGTTTCTGGAGAAACTATCATACTACTTACATGATGAAAAAACTATGCATTGTTTTAAGGAAAAGAAATTACGGGTAACATTTACTCGTAGTTCGTAAAATTAAACCTTCTCGTATTGTCTTGTTCTCCAGAATTCATTTTGTATAATAAAAGGTCTATTTGTTAAGAAAACTCGTTTTATTTTTCTCGTATTACTGATCTGGGTTTGAGGGCGTCTTCTATAAGGGAGACACGATTTTTCTTAAGGAGAATGCTAATGGAGCTGAACCAGGAATGAACGCTTAGAAAGAAGGGGCGAATTAGATGGAGGCTGTAATAATTAAAAAGAGAGAAAATCGAATTAATGGATAGAGGGGTGCTACAACTTCTTACAGAGAGATGGAGACATCTGGACAGTTTGCTATGTTGAGCAAAATGGAACCTTTCTTATCTCCTCCTCTTCTTGAGGATAGTTGCCTTGTTAACTTGGCTTACATGCTCAACATAACAATAGATGTGCACCAGTTCCTTTGGTGCACATTCTCTATTAGCACTCAGTGAATAGGAAAATGAAAACGAACTCTCAATATTCTCATAGAAAAAAAAAATCGAATTACACACAAGAAAATAGATAACGAAAGATTCAACAAAACTTCATTAATTATTTTAGAGGACGATGTCCTTTTTAAACAATCAAAGTGATCTCCAACAATGATAATTTCCACTTTATTCTTCTACATTTCTCTTCACATTCAGAGTGGCAAGAGAAATTTCCCATTCACTATTTTAGACATCCCCATTATTTACTTTGACTCGTGAATGCTTAATTACAATTAAGAGACTGATTGAAGTTGAAAAAGATAAGAAATTAATATAGTGCAATATTTTCGCACGCCTTGCTTCTCGGACTGGTGACGTCAGATAAGGCAACTTTCAGTCCACTATCATCCACTTGTCAGTGTTTCTGGAGTTTGGCATTGTTTACGAGCCAGGTATAAAACATTATGTTTCTTGGTGCGATCCAATGTTACTTGCAAAGATGTTATGATTAGAACGTGCTCTTGTGATAAATTGTGAACGCCACTATGGTCAACCTAATTTTATCGGTGTTTATGTGTCAATCTCAATGTAGTCAAGATGAGAGGCATCTCTGTGGGCGCCCACGACGGAAATTCAAGAAAAAACTTGAAATGTAAGAAGTCCGTGGAAGAGGGCATGGCCCTGCTATAAGGGTGCCACATATGCAAATCCGACATCAAGAGGTGGAATTCTTTGGCGTATTAGCGATAAGTAAATTTATCTATGGAGATAGTGTCTTATTGGTAATTCACTCAGTGACCTCCTTGTTTACGCAATGATCCAAGACAAAAATGAGAGGCAATCCACGGTAAGGGATAGCGATATTTAATTGTGGCTTGGATGAGAGAATGGTAAGTGGTAACTAGAGGATGCTCGATAGTGTCTTGGGTAACCGGTCGAGATGACGGACCATTGTGTAATGATGCGTCATGAATGACATCGATCGATGGAGCAAGGAGGGCTTGAGGGCGTGGCCACCTTGAGGGAGGTTGACAAACATTGATAAATTATTGGAATAGAGGGAGTAATGTGGGAGGTGTCTGAATAGTGAGGTTCTCGGGATGAACATGCTGGGTCAAAATTTAATATCGGGATGAACTTGGGAATAAATTTTCCTTTTTGGCAAATTCGTATTTCGAATTTCTTTTCCATTTATGGAAATTCCGAATTTGGAATTTGATTATTGCAATTAATTACTTATGACTATTGGACAAGGATTTGATTTTCCCAACTAACTCTTTGATTGTGACACATGTAAATGACAAATCTTTTTATATATTAATTGTTGGAAGACAAATGGAACAGCCAGGTTGAAAACTGCTGACCATCACTCCATGAGTGGGGAAAAGACTTGAGTTACCTCAGGGTTGATTTTTACATGTGGAAAATGAGGAATTTGACCACTAGCAGCCCCTGAAAATCAAGGATTTGTAAAGCTGTGAAAATTCCCAAGGAGCGAAAAAGACGCAGGCACAATATGCTCATGATATACAACATATGGAGGGGGCAGGACATTGCTTAGTATGTTGGGAAAAATGATATTACTTGTTGTTACGAACACTGTTGAGTGTGAGGCAAGAGATTTTTTTTCTGATCTCAAAGAAGGACTGTAGCCAAAGAGGACCATTTTAATTCTCCCTTATGGACTCATGGTTAGGATAGGGGGTGAACGGAACAAGTAATTTGGTTGTTCTATTCTATGGTTGGGTGGAACATGATTGTTCCATTTGTGTCTCAACATCAATTTTTTAGATAAGCACCTTTACTTGCATTCTGGTTAATATTTTGCTGATTAAAAATTGTTAGAGGTACAATGGGTTTATGTGATGTTAGTGATTATATGAATAATTGAGTGAATGTATAATATTATGATTACTATTGTTAGATGAATGATGAAATCTTTTGATGTTAGTAAATGCTTAAAAGATTGACTATATATATATATATATATATATGAGAGAGAGAGAAGAGAGAGAGAGAGAGAGAGAGAGAGATACTCATAAAAGGTGAGGAATTGAACTATTGTATACTTCTAATGTGCTTATACATCTTGAACATAACTGTGTAGATATACCTATGCAGTACATGCAAAGGAAGCGACAAAAATGTATAGTTGTTTTCTATGGGTCATATATATACATATACATGAAATGAGAGTATTGTTTTCATATGAAAAGAAAAGTTTCTATTATTCTTGTAGCGCATGAGAGTATAAATATTTACCATCATTCAAATAATACGAGGACTATGAAGGAACAAATAGGGAAATTAACAATCCATTTTATATATTACATGAGGCATATAAACAAAGATTTTTCATGGTCTACAAATACAAGTTACAATAGTTGTTAAAACACTTGAAAGAAAACTTGTTCCAATGGTATCAATAACCTCTATGTTCATTTAATAATTAAATCACTAATGATCTAAACCCTGGTTGAAAATGATTATATTAGAGTACCCTAGAATTGGGAGACCATGTACCACTAGTAAGCAAAACCTAAAGAAGTTTTGATTATGTCAAGATCGAGAACTCAAAATACCTTTTAGGAAAAGTGATCCCTAGTTCCATTTCAATCGGATGATTAAACAATGTAAAGGAAAATCAATAGATTCAGCAAACTGTGCTAAGTAATCAAATGAAAATAACTATTAAAAAATGAAATAATACTTAACTTAAAATCGACATCGTAGGAGTTCCCACAAGATTTTGAGCAACGAATATGTCCACAGTTGAAAGGGGAGGAATGGGCCTAGGAATGGATGGTTGATCGTTACCTATAAAAATAAGCTGAGGGCCCCATCATTAGTTTTGTAAGTAAAAGAAAATACCTTGAAGCATGAGAATTTAAATAGTAATTAAAACATGCTAAACCATTTAGTAACCACCTAGAGTACAAACACAAAAATCAATAGAAGGTAAATGATTACCCGACATATCCAGGGTTAGCTATCAAATTACACAGAGTTGGATGCTCCGCAGTAGAGATGTGAATACTTACGAGGAATGCATCGTTCTCTCATATAGTTCTTCGATCCTACATTGGAGGTTTAAATATTGTTACGAGTTCTTTAAGATTTAGGGTTTATTGTCACTCCCTGTTATTTCCTGTATTGGGTGCTCATTTCTTTTACCTTGCGATATAAGTTTGTTTCTCTACGAAACTTCGTAGGAACTTCTATTCTATGTTATTAACCTAGCAGGGAATAGGAAAAAGAAGATAGGGCCCCATCATTAGTTTTGTAACTAAAAGAAAATACCTTGAAGCACCAGAATTTAAATAGTAATTAAAAACATGCTAAACCATTTAGTAACCACCTAGAGTACAAACGTAAAAATCAATAGAAGGTAAACGACTCCCCGACATATCCAGGGTTAGCTGTCAAATTACACAGAGTTGGATTAACTCACGCAGAGTAGAGATGCGCATAATACCAGGAGTAAAATCGTTCTCTCGTATCGTTCTCTCCTACACTGGAGTTTTAAATATTGTTACGAGTTCTTTAAGATTTAGGGTTTATCGTCGCTCCCTGTTTTTTCTTGTATTGGGTCATCATTTCTTTTACCTTGCGATATAACTTTGTTTCTCTACGAAACTTCGTAGGAACTTCTGGTCGATGTTATTAACCCAGCAGGGAATAGGAATCTTACTGTATTTTCAAAGCCTCATACTGTGTATTTGAATCTCCATTCTTCTTCGATAACAGTTCTAAACCAAGATTGGTTCTTCCGTGAATTTAAAGATTGATACCTTCTTGTCTATTCGTTAATTGTCTATAAAAGGTCATGGTCTCTAAATCTTTATTTCGAAGGTAAATCTGGGCTTCTACTGTGTGATAAGAAAGAAAAAGAAAATATCGTCTTTTCTATTTCAAATATCGTCCTCTGTATTAAATAAATGTTTGCATTTTGTTCGATAACGAGTATTTTACTAGAAATAGAATATTACGATTTTCATTCCTTTTAAATGTTGCAATAATGGTTTTGTGGGAAGAAAACATAGTTTTGTAAGTCTTCTGTCCGCACTTCAGAATTTTTGGATTCCTTATTATGACAATGTACAATTTGGGTCTCGTTATAATTCAATCCAATCAAGACGACATTAATATTATTGTTTTTATTA
>SNQJ01S0061884.1:96168-110328 GCA_010110895.2 Picea sitchensis | reverse complement strand
TGAAAAAGGAGGTAAAACTAAGAACCTTAAAACATCAAGCGAGGATAAAGCATAGTAATTCTGGTAAATTTACTATAAAAGAATATAGCTAATATATTTGTGCATTAGTGGAATTCATAGTATGAATATCACATATAATATACAATAATCATAAAAAGAACTCATATGAGAAAGTTATAGATGAAATTGCACAAGGTATAATTTCAATACTAATATATTTCCATAGGGTATAACTCCTTGCTCAGAAGACAGTTTAGGGAAAACGAGTAGTCTATGGAAATATTGTGGACCATAGAAGAAAACCATCGAACCATACTTGGAATATGGATATAGAAAAATGTACAAGAAGAGAAAAAAGACACTTGTAGCATACCGGGCTAAAAGAGAGAAAGCAATCAAAACTTCTGCAGGCCAAAAATATTATCCCAGACCCTAGATGAATGTGAAATTTTAGTAGATCATTCAAAAGGTAGTCATGAAGATACCCGATTGAGATTCTTTCAAAGTTCTAAAGGAGTTGGTGTAAGGATGCTTAAACAAGGCTGAAATTGCTAAGTCAAGAAAGAGTGAAAAAACGACAAAGTTGTCATTTCCATATTGTTGCAGATTTTGTCGGGATCGTCAATTTGACAAATCTAGGAGTTGATATGAATTNGTATAAGGTATGCAAATGCGGTTAACAAAACACACAATGGTAATGTCCTTCGATGTAAGTTTAACAAGCCCAGAGAAGGTAAGCTCGGTGGTTTTTCATATTTAGAGAGTCTGAAAAAACATAAAAGGAGACTCCATTGGGGTACCTTTTTCGAAGGTAGTCTAGTTGGTTCGAAAAAGGGGTAAACTAGCACCGATAAGACGTCTATTCAAAACCATTTTAACGAGTGTGATAAAGACAATATCACTTGGCCATTTTTTCATTTTTAAGGAGTCTGAAAAAATCTTAACTATGGACTCCATTAGGAATGTTCTTCTGGACCAATTTAACGAGTGTGAAAGAATAACGTCACTCGACAATCTTTTCAATTTTAGGGAGTCTGAAAAGAGCTTAACTATGGACTCCGTGGGGGTTCCTTTTTCATAATTTTAGTCCCTCAGGCCTGAAAAAGGGATAAAATTATACCTGAGAGTACTCTTCTAAAGAACGCAAGTTCCATAGAGTATACCTTTGTTCATACAGTTGACCGTCCAGACCGAAAAAGGGGTAAAATACCGCCAGACAGATGTGACTTCAAATTTTAGTTTAACAAGCATGAAAGGCCACAAGATCGCTAGACAATATTTTCATGTTTAGAGGGTCTGAAAAGGGTTTAAAAGAAGACCCGTTTAAGGAATGTTCTTCTGGACCAATTGAACGAGTGTGAAGAAACAAGGTCACTCGGTAATCTTTTCATCTTTAAGGAGTCTGAAAAGGGCTTAAAGAAGACTCCATAATGGTTACATTTCTTAGTTAATCTAGATGAGATCGAAAATCATAAATGCAGTCTCATCGGATGTTTCTTTCGGATCTCAAAGAGAGCCTTAAAAATAACAAAGTTAGCTCATGATAGACTCTTTGTGGGTCGATGTCTAGCATCTCCTCGGGGGAGTTGTATGCTCCGACGAAAACATTGTCTATGATGCCAGGGGTTCTGGAGATATTGATAGGTGTTGTTTCAACAATGGTTACCATATTACCCACAACATAGATCTTGTGTGTAGCTAAGGGATCAATATGACAAGACCTATCTCCAATCATAGTCACGATGAATTCTCCTACTTTGATTCAACTTAACGCTGGGAGGAAATATGATCTGTCATGAAGATCTTCCCAAGGTTTGTCTGGACTAGTCATTGCTTCGATTACTTCTTCGTTAGAGGGAAAGACTAAGTCTAACGAATCGGTGTTAGTGAGAGAACAATGAGCCCAAATAGGCTCTAGAAGTGGATCTAAATCTTGTGCAGGAGTTGGATCAGTGTTATCTGAAGCTTGCTGGACTAAAGAGTACACTACTTCAGTGGCAGACAAGGGCATGAAGATACCCGGGTGCCCTGCCTCATCCATCATGGTTGATGGGGAAGGAAGTATCCACGGATCATCAAAGTAAGTCATGCGGAACGACGAAACTTGAAAAATCTCAACTTTATGGTGATTGGATATAAACTTGATATTGCCTTGAGGGGGAGGGTAATCGAAGGTCCCCATCAAAGATGGGCACAAACAAACCCCTACGTTGATGACACTTGGTTGAGGATTATCAATCATCGGGACTGTGGATGTCCCCAAAGTAGGGCCAGGTCTGGAGAAAGACAATTGATTGATGGTCGCTATCCAGCCCTCGTGTGGAAACAACAAGACCCGAAAAACTGTAGCAACCACATCTTGCATAGCATAAGTCCAACTCCTACCTAACAAGAGGTTATAGTTGAGGCGTTCTCGTCAACCACTGTGTAGAAGATATTCCAAGTAAAAGTTTGCATGGGGTAAGCCACTACTATATGAAACACTACATGGTAAGGCAGATGAGGTTTTAAGTCCGTTGTATCTAGCATGATGGTACCCAGATTACAAGTCTCAGTAGAGCCCAAAGCGGTTAACAAATCTTTCCTCTGAGAAGGGAAACTTTGGAGGACCTCCAAAGTAGAAATCACACAAGGGGTTTGTGATAAATCCTCCACCACAGAGTAGTTCAGGGCGGCTCTTGTGTTTGGGTTATGAGAAGCTTTTTTAAATGCACCTTTTGGAATGTGTGTCATTGTGTCTCCCAATGTATTCCCAATGGAGGTCTGCTTCTTTACCCTTCTTAGAAGCACTTGGTTTATTATAGTCATGTGCTCTAGTCAATACAAAAGAATCAACCCTAACCATATATACGTTCGCAGATGTGGGGTTGTTCATAGGAAGGCAGGTTTCTTGGCTGCCCCCATTCGTGCTTGCAGAGGATTGAGTTAGATTTTTCCCATGTTGAAATGGATTAGTCGACACTGCCTGCTGTTGCTATGTGACAAAATTTTGGGCCTCTGCAAGTCGAGGACATATATGGGTCGGGTGTTATTTCACGCACAAGTTGCATATATAACTCACCTTACGTTTTTCAATGTTGTCCCCGCCAACATTATCAGTGGGTTTTTTATCCCCCTTACCCTTCTTTCATTGTTTTTTCTTCCCTTCAGGCTGTTGGGTGGCCTTTGGGTTAGTCGACTGCATAGTGTGTACTTCCGATGTTTTGGTAGGGGGAGTAGCCAAAGCAGTAGTTTGGATGGCCATTGTGTGTTGTATAGATAATTGTTGCAACTTCTTCATCAATTGCTCAGTGGGCTTTGTTTGTGCTGAACCAACAATACCATCGGCATGTGGTCCAACTCTCTGTCTAGTTTTATCCAGTATTGAACGTGGCACATTTGGTGAGATGTTGTATAATAAACCAGGCTGAGAATAGATGAGCTCAAACTATTGAGATCTCATGATGGCATATTCTTCGGAGAAAACTTCGGACATTGCGACGTCTTTGGATAATTGCAAGACCAAAGACTTAAGGAACCACTCAAGCAAGAATGATGGTGGGACTGGTACTTTGATTAAACTCTTCCAACATCTCCATTCTCGGATGTGATTAGAGATATGGTCTGCTGTTGTCTGTTCAAAATTGGTGAGTAGCTTTGTTCCAACATCATATCTCACAGGCAACTGGAAATGGTTCAGGAAAGCCATCACTAGTTTGCTAAAAGAAGAGTATCTTGAGCAATCAAGCACAATGTACCATTTCGTGACACTCCCAATGAGAGTATGTTGAAACAATCACAACTGTACGGAGTCATATTTCAATGAGTTAGATGAGCACCAAAGATGGAAGGTAGTCACATGATCTCCTGGATCTTCGTTAGGTTTGGCTTTGAACTTTGGAATGTGGAGGCCAGTGCGGATCATGACAAATAGGGTCATTCAACAACCTTGTCAAATCTGGCAAATGTAATGTCGCCAGGAATGGTAGTTTGGGTTGTTACTGATAACCTGGGAAAAAGGAGCCTGGAGTTTGACTAGCACCAGGTTGCCAGGAAAAGTTTGGCTGCTGGTCCAGATTCTGGTAGAAACCATGGCCCTGGCCAGCGTAAGGATTTTGCATATGTGGAGACATCATCAGCTGATTTCCCAAATAGGACATCGATGGTTGGGCGTGAATTATATTCGAAGGACTTTGGGAAGGATTACCACATGCCAGTCCCATGGGGATAGGCATAGTAGTTTGTCCGGGGTTCCATTGATTGTGGAAAGAATTACCCCAGATCATCATTCTGGATGAGGGAACGGACCCCTGCCCTGAATTCCAAGTTCCTGCTAGGTTTTCCCCCTATGTAGGAATAGTACTCTGCACATGAGTAGATTGTCCAAAAATGGGGTTGCGCCCAGTCGGGAAAGCCGCTGACGAGAAGGTGTTGTTACCAAATGTTCTATTCCAAGAAAATGGTGTCGAACCTACCAGCATACTATGCGAAGGTGTTCCTTGACTCCCCACTCCAAATAAACTATTATGTGTAGGTTGCCCAGTGGATTGCTGATGTGAGCCACCGAGTGAAGGGGACGAAGGAGGGATATGACCTCCTCCATAAGGAAAATCATTAAAATGGATAGGAGTGCCCCCCATGTGACCTTGTGAAGAGTGGTAGAGCTCCCTTCCCCTAGACCCAAAATCTATAAAGTGGAGTAGGAAAGTATAATAATTTTACCCGAACTAGGCATCCCGTATGAGAACAGAGGGTCAGTCGCACTTGGTGTGAAAGGGGTTGTGGCCGCCGCCAAAGACAGGTTCAGACCATTGTGCAAAGTAGTTGCGATTGATACCATGGTGACTTGGACCAATGATGGTGGGTTAGGAGATGAAATATCTCTTGTGGTGACAATCGTGGTGGGAATTGAAGAATTCCTAGAAGAAGTAACAACATTTGTTTCCATTTCTATGTGCAACACTGTCTGGCGCTCGTGAAATTGAATTGGTACAATGAAAGGTGCCAAGAAATCAGTGGTGGGGTTTCAACTAGGCCAAGAGCAGTTGCTTCAAGGTCCAAAATGGTCGATTCCTCTGGGGGTTGGTCGGGCACAATGGTTTGTAACCTGGTCACTTCAAAAGACCCTTGTTTCTCTAGCTTTCACCTTAATGGTGGCGGCGGCGGCTCCAGTGCAACTGGTGGAAGGCCAAGAAGCCTTCGTGACTGGAAGAGCTTGGGATCCTCCACTATGTGAGAATATCCAAGACACTCTAAGGTAGTCTAAACACTCAAAAGTAACACACACTAAAAAGTTCCTATAAGATAAGACAAGCAAACACTAAATTAATTGGAAGAAAAATTACAACAACCAACACTAGAGCAACTTACCAGTTCAAGTGCAACTTGAACACGGAAGCACCCTCTGGGTATACTCTACAAATAATGGCCTGATGTCTATCCTAGGTACTGAGGTATACCCCCACAATTACCTATGTATGTCCCTAAAAATATTGGCAACTAGGTTGCCAGCGCGCGAATAGTCACCAGGCGGGTACAGTCGAAAGTCAGGTAGACCACAATGAGCAGGGTATCGATCCCGAAACCTGTCAAGTGTATTGAGAGAAAATGGTTTGGAAGACAACTGAGGACCTCAAACATATTCAAGACCCACGAAGCCCCGTGGAAAATGCAAATGACGGAATCCCAAAACAAGCCCTCTATATGTGTTCTCCACTACGATTGGTCCAACTTTGGAGGGATTATCTCCGCTTCCTTTCCGCACGTGACCTCATGTTTATCCCCTATGTTAGAGGGGGGTCCTAGATAACTTTCACAACACTGGACTTAGAAACTCCCTAACTTAGACTCCAATGTTTGTTTTTAAAATGGCCTTGAAGAGTTTCCTCTCCAACCTAGTCCAAGGCCCTAATCCTGAACTAGTTGGTAAACCCTACAAATATGAAAGTCTAGTAGATTTTAAATTTAGCGTTATTTTTATGGAATTGTCTTATGTCAAGGGGTATGAAGGTGAAACTGATGATGTGAAAAAGACAAAAGCAATGAATGAATAAAAAATCTAGAAACAAAACTTTTAGTTAATGCAAAATTTCAACAACTTTTCAATTTTTATTTTTTTTTAACTTTTCTAAGATCTTGGATAGTAAACTCAAAGGAATTTCACTCGACTACGAGCTACTTATGATCTAAGTGAACTGAAAAAAATTATGAAATAAATGACTTTTCCCTGGCTAATAATGCAGAAACACACTCTTCAACCAAACAAGAAAATGAAAAGATATATATATATATTTTTTTTAATTTTAAATGCTAGTAAAGAAAGAAAGGAAAAATACTGACAAGAAAAAACCAAGAAAAACAAATCTGGCCTAATCGTAGATCGCAGAGAATCAGATTAAAAAACAAATCACACACTAGCAAATTTTAAAAGAAAATGACTCTCACACTTGTTTAAAAACCGTGAAAATTCTTTTATTTTTTTGACAAATTTTTAAATGAGAAAAAGAAAGCTAAGGGTAATATTAATCCTAAGCTACTAACTTCTCAGATAGATATTCAAACACATGAGAGGAATCATTCTTGTCAAGGGAGAGGATGAATGCCTTACCCTCAACAACAAGTATCCTATACAAGCACGTGATTGTCACTTTAACAACACACGTGCGAACGTGCACTGGATAGAGACAGAGTGTGTGTACATGCGGGCTGACCTTGTACAAGCCACGTGTATATCTAAAATCAGATAAAAAAGAAAACAGAGAACCAAAAATGAGGAAGAGACCACTGATATTGATAACCAGGATCCCTTGAAGGCTTGAACTCTCTTTTTAACAGAAAAACAAATAATGTAAGGAAAAAATGATAAGGCAAAAATAATCTAATATGGGACTGCTAGAAAAAAAGACTTAGACAGAAGTACAGAAAACCCCCTTAGAATGTGTGATTCTAACAGGGAAGAGGATGACTACCTTTGAAGTTCTCTGAATTATACACGCTACTGCTACTTCTACAGCTAGCGTTCACACGTGGGCTGTAAGAGGGTAGGGCGCGGGTACACGTGTGAAAACCTTGTGCAGGTTGCATGTACCTTTATGGGTCCCGAAAAGCATAGTCAAGAAAAAGACAGGGAAATATGGTATGGAAAACCAAACTCCCTGCTAGCTCAGACCTTACAGAAACTAAAAGAAAAAACAGGCAAGACAAACTAGTCTTTAAAACTACCCAAAAACTAAATAAAATTCCAGGAACCCTAGAGAGTCTCCCCAGTACGGTCGCCAATTCTATTGTGGGGTAAAATCTCCCTACAAACTAGAAAATAGAGTTCAGACTTTGCATGCAGATATGACCAAAGAGAAATTACTTTTCTACTTTCATCCCTAGATTTAAATCCCCTTTTCTTAGTAAATTCATGGAAAGATCAACCTACCTCGTTCCCAACGTTTGATGTCGATCCTCCATTGTACTTGATTACTTGTTCACAATACTCCTTCCAAATATGAACTACATACAAGACAAGCAACAACTATGCATGCATACTACTTATATACTAACGGGTTAGAAATCCAAACACATATTAATCAAACTGTAAAAATTTCATTAATTGGGACGGGAAAAACATGTTCTTTATTACTTAGAATGAGTCAACTTACAAAAGTTGAGACCAACCACCACTCCTCGAACCTGATACTGGGCTCCTCTTCTTATGTCCTCCAACTTATTTTCTTAGAATCTCCTTTGGCACAAGGAAAGGCTAAAGTGTTGGGACAATGGGAATACTTAAATGGGCAGAGTTTCTTTGCTATATTTTTTCCTCTTTCCAAATGGGACCCCTACCCCGTATTTTATAGTCTAGAAGGAGCTAGGTATTTGGATGAACCCTTGGCCATGCATGGCCGAGAGTTTCAGTTAACTCACCCATAGCTTTTTGTTATGTCGGAAACTTTCTCTTTTTCGTGCTTCTGAAGGTCCACGCACGCTGTAGTGGGCCTACTAGTGTGGACACTATATACCCACGTGGGCTGTAGTGGGCCAGCTAGCATGGACTTTTTAAAAATGGAGTTTTTAGAAGAGTTGTTCAATAGTGTTTTGGTAAAGAAGGAATATAAGATGGTCTGATTCCAGGTAAGCATGTATGGTGCAAATTAGGGTTATAACAGACCCAAAAAAATGATGAAGTCCAGGGTCTTCAATCCATCGTCCATTAGTACGATTCTAGTCACGCGATTACAGATGTTGAAGTCGAACGTGAATAGAAACCACTTGATTTCCATTCATTGATGAAAACTGTTAACAAGTACGAGGGAAATCTCTAATGGTGTCAATGACTCCCAAGGTACTCCAGTACAATCCAACAAGTGTTAATAAATGAGTTGAAGTCAAACACTTGACAAAATCTCTCGATCAGGGATCAATGATGTGAATCCACTATCGAAAGTGAAGAAACCTTTCAGTGAGGCATGCAGGCTCTAAGGTACTAAATAATTTCTAGGTCTTTTTCCTGGATAATCAGCTGAGGTCGACGAAAAAATACTCGTCACAAGAGGGCCTTGATGTATCCCCCATCAATGACACAAAATAAGTAACAAATTTAGGGTAGATAAAAATACATATTTGACTTGGGAATGACACAAGGAAGGCCGACATGGTAAGAATGGACAATTGCAGATGGTTGACTAGATAAAAGGTTCCGGTTGAACTTCTCTTGAACATATGAACGAAACGACAATGATATTGGTAGTATTGACTCAAAGATGACCCAAGATATGAACTTAAAGAAGGTCATACAAGAGACAAACGGATTACGCAACCCAGATTCAAATGGAAAAGAGGGGTGTCATGTTCAAGAGTGATGCTTACTGCCATTAATACAAACACATTCCTTTCCCACATTTCCCCCCACCATTTCTAGCGAGTACCTCTTTATTTTTATGCAAGCTTGAGGAGGATAACATATGCTTATCAATTTAAGCTCATCCTTCGAGCGAGTCCCTTGGAGTATATTTAATGAACCCTAAGAAGGGGTGGTTCGGTCCTGTATGGGTCTGTCGATGTTTGTTTAATGAGTCCAAAGATAGAAAACTCGAAGGTTTTTCATGTTTATAGAGTCTAGAAAAACACTTAAAAGAGAACTCTCTCAGTTCCTTTTTTGTAAAATAGTTCGACATGATTGAAAAAGTGATAAACTATCGCTCGACAATCTTTTCGTTTTTAGGGAGCATGAAAAGAGCTTAAAGAGTTCTCCATATGTTTCATTGTTTTCATATTACTGTAGCGAGTACGAAAAAGACTACAAAAGTATACTCTGTTATGTTCTCATTGATTTTTGAGTCTGAGAACGAACAAAGACTATGCTTGAGATTTTTCTGAAAAACCCTAAAAAGTAATTGTATATGTTACAAAAATAGAATAAATAAAAACTGTCCATAATTCACTATCCAAGGTCCTAATTTTTTTCCTGCAAGGAAAAACACTTACAACACCTTTAGATTTAATGGTTTTTTGACTAAAATGTATTTATATAAAAAAAAATATTAGAAAAAATGATAAAAAGAAATAAATAGAAGCAAAAAGTCTTTTTCACCATTTCATTTTCACTTGGTCAAAAACTTACCAGAAACCCTTGTTTTTTACCTCAACTTCGGCGATGGATTGTGAAGGCCACACGGGATCATTCAAAGAATGGGTTGCATAAAAGAGGTAAGCATCTCATCTTCTATCTTTTCAATGGATTAATTTTTTTTTTGATGGTAAAAAATCAAGATTTTTTTATGATTTGGGACTACTAGTCGTGCGTTGGGGCTACCGCGAGTGGCCTATAGTGGGCCCTGCGGAAATCAATGAGTTCCATAGGTGCATTAAGACGCGCTCATGGAAATTCTTCACTATACTTGAATTTTGATCACGGCGGATGGAAAACTAAAATGAAAAATGAACGTTGACTCAACAAAAATCCCCAAAAATGTTGAAAAAGTGTGTTGAAGATCTTCTCAGTTTCCCATGCAGGTGTTTTCTTGCAAAGATGTTGGAATGGCGAGAGTGTGAGCAAAAATAAGATGATATCATGTCTTTAAATTATCTGAGGACCATGAATTTCCTCTGGCAATGTGGTCTATTAAAATTCTTCAAAGTTCAGGGCATGAGAGCCCAATGGAGATTACTAGAATATCTGGTTCATATGTGGGATTTAGAACAACAAGTGTTCCACGTGGGTGTTTATGTCTTCTCTTTGGATATTGAGGATATTTATTTCTTGATCGAGTTGTCATGTCTTGGAGCATGAATGACTATGACAGGTGGTTGAGGTGGTGGATCTCCCATGAGTGAGTACATTCGTCGGCATTGTGAACCTGATGCCGAAAGACGTAAAGGAAAAGTAGCAATCTGAGGTGTGAGAGATTTGTCCCTCAGAACCATCCTTTTTACTGTTTCACAGATGGAAATGAGTGCTTCTCCACACATGGCACTCCAAAGTTACTTTCAATATGTTATTGAATGCTTGGAGCCTCGAGTATTCAATTGGTGTGATGGTGTATTACGCAGCATGAAAGCTCAACTCACAAAAAGCAAGAATGGGGACCTAAAATAGTTCAGTTATGGGTCCATTTTAGTATCTTTCTTCCTAGAAAGAGTTTCACACCTACACTTGTAGGTGGAATGGGGAATACCATTCCCGAGAGACCCACAAATGAAAAGATGGTGTGACCTGATGACACGACATGTGGCAGCCCGGATTGTGAAGTATGACGATGCATTCTTCAAATGGTTAGGACCAAAAATCATGATGATTTATGATTATTCTTATTCTGGTCTAGACTTTTGGGGTGATCCAAATTTGGTTCTCCCAAAGGGATCTCAGTGGGGAGATCTAGGTAAGAAAGACATTTATTTTTTACAATGTTTTTATGAGTTTTTTTTTTAAATATTTAATGTGTTTTGTGTTTCTGATCAAAAGACTAATAAAAAAAATTTGATCATGCAAATGTAGGCCCACATCGACCCTCGGGCTCTTCTCCTATTCAGAGACGAGGAGAGGCATGTGTAGTAGCTCGATGGAATGTTGAGGATTATGATGCGATAGAGAAGAACCTGGAAGGATTGACGACAAACATCCTTGATATATCCATCAAGGAGATCCCGAGGCGTTATCAACGCCATACTATAGGCGTATCTGGCTCACTTAGTCAGTTACTACATAGGGTAGCGAGAGTAGTAGTATGCTATCGTGAGAGGCATCCATGATGCTATTTTTTAGGGGCCATGGGCTCTATATTTTGATATTTTGATCTTCAGATGAAAACCTTTTTGTAAACATTATATCATTATATATATATACATGAGGCTTTTACCGATTTATTCTGCTTTTTGTACAATATATGAAATGTGATTGGAATTACAAATGTCTCAAATGTCTGTCTAATACATAATTAGCTAGAGCATTAGTTAATGTATTTAGACATCTAGGAATGTGTTGATATTCAATATAATTGAAATGACGTTCCAAGAGGAGGATTTGTAAATATACCCGTAATAGGGTAGGATTTTAGATAGTATAGATATTGTTTAACTGTAGTACTACTAGTTGTGAATCAAGTCGTATAATCAAGTGATGAATCCCAAGCAAAATAGCACTAGTCAATAATTCGATGACTGTGCTATACTCGGTGATATTATTGGTCGCTCAACTGAGACAAACACCTTGTAAAAAAATATGTTCGTTTGTGGGTGCATAGATTGCCCAAGCAACAGAAGCTAAATTCCAGGTACTACAACTAGAACCATCAGCGAAGCCAATGTAAGGTAGTGAAAACACTGACATCTGGAGACCAAATACAATGCAGGGTAAGTAGTCAAGGGTAAAATTCAAATATAAGAAACACACTAAAGTAACACACAAGAGTATGATACAGTAAAAATACAAGTGCTTATGCAAAGATAGGCTAAGCATAGTACTTCTTCAAGTAAAGCCCATTTCTAGGTTCACTCAAAGGAAAGCCAACGTAATCTAATAACTCATATTCTCCCTTCTCCAACACTATTTTAACAATATAAGGGCCTCACCACATAGCCTCAATTTTTTTGTCTCCTAGCAAATCACAATCTTGTTCATAGAGGAGAACTAGATCATCTTTAGAAAATGCGCGTGGCTTGACATGTTTGTCGTATTGGGATTTTACGCATTTCTTCTGGGTTTCAATAACTATGGTGGCATCACAACGGATTTCGTCCAATTTCTTAAGATACAACAGACACTCCTCCTCAGTAGAGGTGTTTGGGAGAAGTTGGACGACTAGTTTTAACGATGGAATTTCACATTCAATCGGTAGAACATATTCTAAACCATACACTAATTGGAAGGGTGTAAACCCCGTGGCTGACTTCACAGATTTCCGATAGGCCCACAATGCTGAGAACAACATCATGTGACAACTTGTTTTGTGAATTCCGATAATCTGTCAAAGCATGGTAATAATTATTTTGTTTATTGCTTCAAGTTGGCCATTGGCCTGTGGATAGTAGGGGGTTGAGTTTTCATGTCGAAGACCCAACTTTCCTGTAAGGTTAGACATCATAAAGTTTCGAAAGTGGCTACCGTGATCAGTGATGATAGCCTGTGGGATTCCAAATCATGTAATAATGTGACTGAAAATGAATAGGGCTGCAGTTTTTCACATGTTGTTGAACATAGGCATCACCTCGACCCACTTCGTGAAATAATATACGATGAAAATAATGTACCCATGCCCCCCGGTCGAGTGAGGGTTACATGTCATGAAATCGATGCCCCATTTAGCAAAGGGTCTAATGGAAACTATAGGATGTAAGGGAGCAAGGTGAGATCTTATTTTTTTCTTGTATGTTTGGCAAGCATGGCATTTTTGGATGGCAATAATACAATCTTTGAATAAAGAAGGAAAAAAATATCCAGCTCGTAAGATATTTTGGGAAGTAGCATACCCTGACATGTGACCACCACATGATCTAGAATGGAAGTCATTCAAATCTTTCTCAGCCTCATCATAAGTAAGACAACGTCAAAAAATGGAGTCAACTCCACAGTGATAAAGAGTATCACTGAGGATGATATATTGACGGGCTTGGTAACATATGCGACAATAGTCAGTACTAGAAAAATTGGGCTGGAAAGTCTGATTCTAGAGATATATAATGATATCTCCATACAAAAGGTCATCAAAACTGAGCAGAAAAAGGGATTCATCAGGTAATGAATCCTCTGCTACATTTTTCGTGTCAGAACAGGGAGGTCACATATCAATTCAGAAAACACCAAGGATTTCTTAGACTTAGCATGTTCAAACTCTAAGTCAAACTCCTAGAGTATCACAATCCATTTGGAGTATTTTCCCCCTAGCAACTGGCAGGTAACGATGTGATGCATAGGGTTGTAATCGAAAATCACGGTGGCCTTGCAGAAAAGGATATAGTGCTGGAAATGTTGGACAGCCTGAGCAGCTGCCAAGACCATTTTTTCAACATGTAAATACTTGGTTTCGGTAGTCGTGAGACTCCAACTCAAATAATAAATAACATGTTCATCGTGAGAAGCATCCTCTTGGACCAAAACCATGGAAATGGTCGAATTTGAAGCAACGAGATAAAGGAAATAATCTTGGCTATAATTGGGTGGGAAAAGTAGTGGGGTATGAGTTAAAGTTAATTTCAAAGTGTCGAAGGCTTTGTTGGTAGTGGTGTCCCATACAAATTCAGAGCCTTTCTTTAATAGTCGAGTAAATCTGAGTGTTAACTCATCATAGTTTGGGATAAAATGACATAGAAAGTTTGCCTTCCCTTGCAAACTTTGTAGCTGGTGAAGTGAAGAAGGAGGAGAGAGATTGATAATTGCCTCAAAATTCAAAGGATCTACCCTGATCCCTTGATGTGACACAATAAAGCCTAAGAGTCGGTCAGACTCCACGCAAAAGACACATTTGTGTGGGTTTAAGCATATACGATAGAACCGACAAAGAAGGAAAATGGCTCGAAGGTGGGATGGATGATCACTATGATGCTTGGAATGTGCTGGTAGGTCATCTAAATATGGTTGTACAATGTGCTTAATATCATGGAAATCATAAGACAGAGCATGTTGAAATGTGGCACCGACGTTCTTTAAACCAAAGGGCAGTTTCCAGTAGGCAAAAGTGCCCCAAGGACAAATAAAAG
>SNQJ01S0061884.1:78508-95003 GCA_010110895.2 Picea sitchensis | reverse complement strand
GACAGTCCTTCGTGTAGTGATCATCACCACAGATAAGGCAAGGATATCAAGGTTTGCATTTATGCTTATCTTCAACAAGTTGTGTCTTGGTCTTATCATATTGCAGGTTGTTATTCTTATCCTCCTTATTCCTACCCTTCCCTTTTTTAGATTTATTCTTACCGGTTGGAGTCGATTGAACGACGTTCACTTTTGAAGTTTTACCAGTGGGAGGAGTGGGAGTCAAAGTAGTTTGAGCATTAGAAGCATAGGATTTGTGTGTGTTGTGAGAGGTTTGTGTAGACTGAGGTTGAGCATGGAAATTACTTATCACACCATCAACGGCATGAGAAGATGTTGGGGTTGTTGAGGTGGTCGTGGTAGAAGGACGAGGTGCTTCAGGAAGAAGATCGTAAAGAGTACATGTTTGTGAATAAACAAGATCGAGATACTGGGCATGAATGATTGCCTATTCTTCAATGACAATTCCACCCATAGAAATGTCTTTAGATATGTCATTCTTGAAGGATTTCATGAACCATTCTGCCAATAACTAATCAGGAAGATCGAGTTTGATTAGACATCATCTTCATCTCCACTCATGAATGTGATCAGAGATATGAGTGGCTTACTTTGCTTGAAAGAAATCAAAATCTCGGTTCTTGTTTCATAATGGATTGGCAACTGGTAGTGAGTGAGGAAAGACATAGCTAGGGTGTTGAAATCGGTGAATAATCCTCGTGGTAATTCTACATACCACTTCACGGTTGAACCCATGAGAGTTCGTTGAAAAATGCATAACCGAATGGAATCATCCATCAAAGAGTTGGATGAACACCAAAGGTGAAAATTCATTACATGATTGTTCAAATCCTCTCCTAGTTTACCATCGAACTTAGGAATGTTGGATGGGAGTTTTCCCGGTATGACAGGACAATGAGGAGAGTGATGGATAGGGTCATTCAAAATTCTAGACATATTAGGGAGTTCCAAAGTGGCCAAAAAGGGTAACTGTATATTCACATGAGGGTACTGGTGACTTTGGGGAGGAAGTCCTGTCGGTATACCAGTAGGACCGTAAGAAGTTTGCATATAATGCGAAGATCCGAGAAGAGTCGGTTGTTGGTGTGGAGGCATGTAGACCATGGGGTGGGGTTGGTTAGGGATGTTCCCTTGGAAAAGAGTATTGGACTGGAAATTCATGCCCCAAGTGGGATTCAAAGAACCTAGATATGGTTGACCGTAGTTCGGGGGTACCGAAACACTGGTTTGAGATGGTTGTCTCCCAAAGGGTTGTGGGTTAGCTTGAAGGTTCCAAAGGTGAGCCAACAAGTTTTATGCGTTCAGTCCAAATTGTGAATTATAAGTTCCAACCTAAGAATGTCCTACATAAGGAGGAGGCGTCCCAATTTGAGCGTGACCCCCAGATTGAGGTTTCCCTTCGGCATAAGATTTCCCCCTAGAAGGACTATGGTAACCGAAAGTGAATAGATGATGAGTGCTACCAATTGGATTGGAGCCACTAGGGATAGATCCACCATGAAGTGGTGGATAAGACCCTCTAAGGAGGACTTGGGAAGGCGTGGGAACATAACCAGCAGAGGTATTGTGCCCAAGTGGTACTTCGTATGGAATTTTGTTATGGATGGTAGTAGAAGGATTCAAAGCATGATACCCAAGAGGAAGAGAAGGGGTAGGTCTAGCAGAACATGGTGTACAAATGGGATCATGGTTAACCACTATATTCCCAGAAGGAATAGTCATAGCATGAGGAAGAATTATAGAGTGGGCCATTTGAAAAGGGATGGTCGAACTAGGGCTAACTGACTAGGCTTTTGAGATAGCAAAGAGATAGGCAGTTGTACTAGAAAAATGACCTAGGGAGACTGTGAGGACAATAGATGTCTCGGGTAGCTCAGGGATGGTGGGGATATCTGCTCCTGCACCTGAGCCATAAAGGTATCATGCTGTACAAGGTGGGATTCTAACTATGTCAGTAGTCCAAAAAGGATCGTTAGCTCCAAAAGGTCTGGTTAGAGTTCCAGAAGAAACAACAAGAAGTTCTCCGACATAATTCATCCGAAGAAAACATCTTTCATATCCAGGAGGGATGCTAAAAGCTTCCATAGAATCGGAAATAATTCGAAAACTCTCCAAAGAGGTTGAACCTTCCTCTTGTGTTACATTAGTATCCTGGAATTCACTCTGTTGAGGAGAGACCACTGACATGTGAGGGGGTATAGGGGTAGAATATTCCATGTTCTCTGGTGGAAGTCCCATGTACCCTACGTGAATGATGGGGAGGGTCTATGTTGGCAGAACCAAAAAATATACGGAAGAAATCTATGGCCAACTACATAAACAAACAACACGTGCTAGTAAAATCTAGGAATCAAAACCAAGAAAACAAGGCCTTCCTATGCCGAAGTCACTAGTTGGTGATGAAATCTAACATCGTGATGTCGAGAAAAGAAGGGGCTGGGCTAGGGTGGAAGAGTTACAGTGACAACCTTCTTAACGGACTTACACCTTGGTGCAGGCTCTCACACATAATAGTGGGTATACCCTCCAAGGAGCCCAAGTAAGTCTAGCCAATGTCAATTCTAGGTATYGCAGAGACTTTCCCCTCCATAGTCACCTTGTGTAAGACCCTAAGAATATAGGCTACTACAGTTACCACAAACAACAGTGATTCCTAGGGGAATAGTCGACAGTCCGATCCACACACAAGGGCAAGGTATTGAGCCCGAAATCAACTTGAGAGGCTTCCACTCATCATTGTGGGTATACCTTCAAGTGACCCCCATAATACGTGCAATATCTACACTAATACCAACAAAGTAGGGTGAGTGAGTCTGCCAATCTCAATGMGAGCTTAGGTTTGACCCTTGTGTGAGAAGGGCTTCCCAGGAAAAAATGTTGCAAATGTATTTGGACACTCCCTATCACAATATTATTGTGTGTTTTGTACTTTGGAGAGTGTGTCTCACTGCCTATTCCAAAGCCCTAGAMTAGCTAATGTTGGTGTAAAATAGCCCTAGAAAACATTACTAGTTTAATTTTAGAGTTTCACAATGTTATTGAAGGTTGTTGTTACTCAAGACGGAGAYGGGAATGAAACCAATGTTATGTGAGACTTTGACCCAAAAATGTGTAAATAGAAATGAATGACGCAAAATTGCGTTCGATGAATTCTATCTACAGTAGGGAGAAAAGCATTTTATGGAACAATGTGAACTACGATGTACAATTATCTTCTTTTTTAATGCAGTACCAAACAATCATAAACAACATAATTTCACAAATTTTTATTTTTTTTCAAATTTCGAATGCCAATATTTTCTAAATAAATGATTGCTTAAAAGACTAAAAAGACTTTAATTGTTTCCTTTCCAGATACCAAAAATAGGGATGGAAATAAGAAAGGATAAGAAATCAATGGAAATGAGACACTCAACAAACACCCAAATCGATCTTTCAATGGAGATAAAAATAAAAATTGACAAGAAAATGTATCTTCAAGTATGAACAAGAAATGTTTTTCTAATCATTAAGCAATCCAGAAGTTGCAACCAACTTACAAATCCAAACCCAATCCAAAATATTTAATCGAGCAAACTCGGACACAAGTCCAAAGATTATATCCTTGATGATAGAAGCAAAGATCGAAAAAGATCAAAACGAGAGGTGTTCGATCTCCAAAATCAATCAAGATCAAGTTGAAACAATCAGAAGCACTCAAGAACTGGAACTAGTATTAAAACCCCTTTCCCAACGGACTGAAGAAAAAAATGAGCAATAGTAGAGGTCACGACCTAATCTAAAAAAAATTCAAATGTTGCCGCAAGCATGAAGTATAACACAGTGCATAAATGAGTGGTTTCTGTAGGCCAATAACCATGCAGGTCGTGGAAATCCCTCACTGAAACAAACTACCAAGGTGAGAAAATGGAAGTTTTTCGAGGGCTACCAATAAGGTGCAGTGCAGGGCATTTCATAAAATAGAAAATTTTCAAAAAGGACAAAGGGTCTCAAGAAAATTTTAAAACCAATGAGTCTTAATTGGATCTCCCACAAACTCAGAGACTGAAACAGAATGTAAAATATAGGCTATGAGAAAATGGCCAACAAAAACCACAAGAAAGTAGATCTCCCCAGTGGAGTCGCCAATTTTGTTAACGGGTAAATCGATAGATGAGGACATGAAATAATCCCCCTAGATCCACCTGGATCTAGAACAAAACAAGACGGAACACGATGCTTTCCCTAGGTTTCAATCATTGATTTTAACTACCAAAGAAGGAATAGATAGCATACCTTATGAATCGCTTCATTATGTCTTTGTTGATCTTTCCCTACTCCAATTCTCCTATGAGATCAGATCTACAATAGCACAAATCAACCAACGTGAAAGCAGTAATAGTGAAATTCAATGACAACCTAAACATGTGATTAAGGAGTCATGTAATAAAATATCAATCATTTTATGGGAAAGAGATGTGCCACTGTATTATATTAATGAAAGGTAGAAGATACAACCAAACATCCTTGATGTCACAAGTTCCCTTTTAGTGTCCCTTTTTCCTGACACACACATACATCTGTTCCGACATTTGCATGAAGACTCTTCACAAAATCTTAATGAATGAATGTAAACCTCAAGCATCACTTGAAATGGGATTCTTCACATAGTCTTCAGCCTATTTTTTCTTCAATATCTATGCTTTTTTATGCTTTTACCTCTAACCTTTTCCATGAGAAGCCTATCATTATATAGGAGAAGCTGAAGTGGTTAAAGAGATGAGGATGATCCCATCAAATCAGAGAAATCAGTAGGATCATAACCATACAGATGCCACCTCATATTTCCAGAAGATTCCACTTCTAGAAGTTGCTAGAAATTCTTTCCTCTTTTAGTTTTAAAGCGTCGTTGTGACCTTCCTATATAGCAGCCTACAAAAATACCCTAGGATGGATATAGTGCACCATGTGGAAATCAAGGATTTCCACACTGTGTAAAAGGATCATCTTGTGGAAGCCTTCTAAAAATTCATCTTGCAAGGGTGGAAAGAGGTTGTTTTTCTCAGGCAAAAGATTATATTGGGAACTTGAACACATGTTTATGTAATCATCATCAGGGTGACCAAAATAATGTGTAACAGTTATGGAGTCACTTATAAAACTGAAAAAAAAGGAAAACAATATTCACAAATACATGGGAGCCACTAATGGCTCAAATAAATAACTTCTTCATAAAATATCCATTTATAGGCCACTAAAAACTTCATCGCCCTCCAAATTATGCAACTTGTAGGTATTATTTGAAATATCTCAGAAACTTTGAAGGGCCCAATCCACAAGGATTCAAATTTGTTGTGCTTTCCTCTATCCTGCTTGGGTGCATCCCATTTTAGTACTAGATCTCCCAACTAAAAATCTTCCTTTCTGACCTTCCTATTGAAATCCTTCTTGATTTTTTGTTGATGTTCATGTGCCCTGTCCATCACTGTCTCTCTAGCCTGCTAGACTTATACTAGTTGTTGAATTCTTCTGATCATATGATCAGGCTCACCCTGGCATTATTGAAAGAATTTTACCATAGGAAGAGCGATATGAGAAGGGAAGAAGGCCTCAACTACATATACAAGCTAAAAAGGAGAGGCGCCTAGATACCTCTTCGTTGTCAATCTGTCAACCCACAAAGAAAATTTGAGTTTTGAGTCCCATTCTTTCTAGTTATCTTCTAACAATATTTTAATGATTTTAATGAGGCTTTTATTAGAGGACTCTACCAGTCCATTTCCCTAGGGGTAGTATGGAGTAGAATGAATCAATTTGATTCTGAACTTCTCACAGAACTAGATCAATGGTTAAACCTTGAAATATGCAACATTCTCAGTGACAATTCTGCTTGGACAACCAAACCTTACTATAATATCCTCCATAAAACCAATGATCACCTTATGAGAAGCGATCCTTGTGGGGATGGCCTCTATCCACTTGGTAAAATAATCTGTGGTAGTCAAGATCCATCTATGTTGACCACTTGAGGTAGGATGAATTTCCCCAATGAAGTCTAGACCCCACTACTGAAAGGGTCCTAAAGCCACCACAGGCTTCAATGGCAGAGTCTTGAGTTGTTTCTTCCCTGATAATTTTTGGCATTTGATACAATATTTGATATTTTTGATTACATCAAGGAATAGGCTAGGCCAGAATTACCCAGCCCTAAAAAAATTATAGGATTTGGTCCTCCAAAAGTGATGTCCCTCACATAGGTTGCTATGAAATTCAAACATAATCCTTTGGGCCTCCTGTGGGTCTAGACATATTAGAAGCACTCCTAGACGGTCTTTCTAATACAAGACCTGGTTAATAAGGCAATATTTGAATGCTTTGAGATTTAAATATCTTGCCTTTCTCCTTCCCATACCATCTGGGGGTCGCAACTTCTGTAGAAAATATATAAGGTCTTTATACCAGGTGCATTCTGCCAATGGGGGGTTGTCCTGAGAATTGTTTTTGGACAACTCAGCTTGCTGATCATATGAGAAAGGATTGATGAAGTTAACCCCAAAAGCTTCAAAATTAGATTGATCCAACAACTTGGCCAAACTTTGACCCTTTACTAGCTTGGTGGGTTTTATTTCTAGATCAAATTTGAAGATTTTGGCCAAATGAGAATGTCCTTCACATAATCTAAAGGAACATATGCAATGGTTTTTTAATGTAAAACATAGAATATGAAAGATTTGATAGATTTGACCAAGGCATAGGCTTGCTTCTCCATGATGTCATATTTGACCTCTGCATCACTCAATGCCCTACTGAAAAATGAAATAGGTTGCTCCATCCCTTCAACATTCTTTTGCAGTAGAACAGTTTCCACTATATCAAATCAAGAAAAAGATAAAATCATAAAATCTTTGGAATAATCAGGACTGATAAGCACAGGTGTTTCAATAAATGCCTTCTTCATTTGGTTGAAGGATTCTCTGGGCTCAATAGTCCATTTCACTTTGTTCCCCTTCCTGAGCATGGTTGTGATATGCTTCACCAATTAATCGAAGTTTGACACAAACCTCCTCAAGAAATTATTTTTTCCCAGGAAGGACTGAACTTCATTTTTGGATTTGGGAAGTGATAAGGTTTGGATTGCTTCCACTCAGCTGGGATCAGTCCTAACCCCTTGAGATGATACTATATGTCCCAACAATTTTCCCTCCTTCATGGAAAATACAGATTTCTTAGGATTTATGGAAAGACCATACCTTCTGCATTTCAAGAAGACTTTCCTCAGATGACAACAATGCTCTTTATTAGATCTGGAAAAGATTGTTATGTCATCCATATAGATGAACACAAATTTATCTTTTTCCCTAGAGAATGCTATGTCCATGGATATTTGAAAGGTTGTTCCTAACTTCATTAACTGAAAGGGCATTTTGGCATACATGAATGTTCCCCAAGGAGTGGTGAAGGTTGTCTTTTCTCTGTCTTTGAGAAGGAAAGAGATCTGACTATAGCCATAAAATCCGTCAATCATGGAAATCCTAGATGTGTTAGTTACCCTTTGTAACATGTGTTCCATTTTTAGCAAGGGGCAATTGTATTTCTTTGAGATCCTGTTCAGGTTCCTGAAATCGACACAAATTCTGATTTCTCCATTCTTCTTTCTTACTGGGACCAAGTTGGCCACCCATTCATAATATCTTAGGGGAACAATGATTTGAGCATCCAACAACTTCTTTACCTCTTTCTCCATAGCAGGAAGCAACATAGGCGTTGCGACCCTTTCGTCACCTAATTGAGCAAAATAAGGAAGTGCACAAGTCCAGTTGGGTTAGCTGGCGAAGACAACAGTGAATGTAATAATTAGAAACATCAAGCATAAGAAATAAACAAAGAACTAAACTAATAACAATAAAAGAAACTAAACTAGAGGGCATAAGGGAAATAGAACAAAAAATAAAAAACATGCATGCCACCAATGGATAAGTTGTATTAGTGGGAAAACACCAAAGCGAAAGGGAGACTTATGAGTCCCCTCTTCCTCCAAGGGAGGGCTCTTGAACCCCCAATTATTGATCTCTTATTACAAGTAGAAAACTAGAAGGAAATGGTGAAGAAATCCAAAGCGCATTCACTCAAGAGGTGATGTGAATGGCCAAATGAAATGGTGCTTGTATGCTCTAGTGAGGAAAGAGGTTCCTCTAAGAGAATATAGGCACCATAAAAATACAAATGAATTCCGTGAAAATATAGTGCACCCATGGCCTCTTTTTATAGAAAAGATTTGAGGCATTATTCAACCAGTCTTTAGTGTGAACAAGGGGCTCTTTAGGGCACCCTTAGGTATATGACCAACCCCACACTCAGATTCAGCTCGGATTTGGGTGTAAAATTGACTTGGGAGATGAACCAGAAGTGGGCGGAAGGCTGACCAAAATCATAAATGCGTCATTTTGAGGTGTGTGCAACTTTTTGCATTCACATTATTGCATCAGGCGCATGTGCACTTTTCCAGAGTTTTTTGAATGTCGCACGTGTGTGCGCTTCCTTTGTATCCTTAGCGCATGATGATTTAATAACCAGTTGTAKAGTTTTTTGCCCTTTGGAAATGCATTTTTTGGGCCATGGATGAACTAATGGGTGTTTGGGGATGATGGATTCCTGTAACCATTTGTGGATGAAATTTTAGTGATAACAGATGCCCCTTGATGTGTGAGGTTAGGAGAATGCGTATATCCAAAATACATCAATTTTTTTTCTACTGAGAGTACCTTTGTAAGAAAAAGTGTTGAGGGGAATTGCAAGAGAGACCCATTGGAGGGAGTGGGGAACCTGTAGGACCCAAACCTTTTTCAAGGTGTGGAAAAATAAAACTGTGTACAAATGAGGCGGGCATGCCCCATGCTCATGTCATGTAACTCAAAAATATGTAATACAGTAACTGAAGTTCTGTGTTGGTGTATATGACTATAGCACCCTCGGGGGCATGTTGATAATGGTAGGGAACAATTTTGATGTTGAACAAACTAATATTGGATAAATCGGTAGGTGCGAACACTAACTGATCTCCCTAGATCCACCTGGATATAGAACAAAATATGACAGGACATTACTCTTTCTCTAAGTTGTAGTCATTGAATCTACTACCAAGAAGGAATTAGTGACGTACCTTTATATCGCTTGTTTAGGTCTTTGTTGTTCCTACTTCTCTCCGGTGCTCTTGTGAGATCAAGTCCAAGGCAACACAAACCAACCAAAGTGAAGATAACAAAGTATATTCAATGTCAACCTATGCATATGATCAAGGAGTTATGCAATAAAATAAGAGTGATTTTATGGGAAAGGGACATGCCGCTGTATTATATTAAATGAAAGTAGAAGATAAAACCAGATCGCCTTGATGTCGCAAGCTCCCTTTCAATGGTCCTTGGTTCCAACACACACGCTTTCTCTACACTTGCATGAAGAAGATCCATTACAACTTGATAGACAAATAGAGTCTTCAAGATTCAATCCAAATAGAGTTCTTCACACAATTCTTTCATCAATTCTCCATTCAATCTTGCTTAACCTCTTCCTTGAGAAACCTTTCATTATATAGGAGAAGGACAGATGGTTAAAGGGATGAGGATGATCCCACTAAATCTGAGAATTCAGTAGGATGCCAACCATGTGAATGACAACTTATTTTCTAGGAGACACTCTTCTAGAACCTTCATAACTTCCTCTTCCTTTCAATATTTAAAAAAAGTTCACACCCTACCTATAGAGAAGACTGCAAACACCTCACAGACTTGGTATAGGGTTGCCTACGAGAATAAAGATTCTCTCACCCTGCAACACAGTCAACCTGCAAACTCATCTTAAAAATATGTTATGTGGAAGAAGACAACAATCAATTTTCTCAGGAAAAAAGTCCTAATGAGAGCCTGAACACATAACTGTAGAGACATCATTAGAGTGACCAAAGTAATGTGTAACAGAATGCCCCCCAAAGTATGAGGTTGGAACTCGTGACAGCCAAAATACTTTGTAAAATTTGTGTGTGTGTGTCAGAAACAAGGATCACACCTAATCGGAAACCTATAAACAACCAAGCACCTGCAGGATATAATACCAGTTTTGAGGTAGGCATTCCCATGCTCAAATCACAAATGAATGAAATCATAAACATAGGCCATGGCCACCAATCATACACCGTGGATCCATGTTGTCAAAATGCTACATAGCCACCAGGAATACACTGTGGATCTATGTGAGAACACTCGAATTAAGACACAGCCACACGGCATGCAAAGTGGATCTATGTGTTGATACAAATCATACATACTCCATCACAGCTTGGATCAAAATATGAGACCCAGGGTCTTTAATCCCGTCACCTGAAAGTACAAATCTATCCATGTGATTACATGTGTTGAAGTCGAACATGGTAGAAACCACTCGATTATCGGTCACTGATGAAAACCGTTAACAAGTGCGAGGGAAATCATCATTGATGTCAATGAATCCCAAGGTACAAAAGTACAATCCAAATGAATGTGAATGAATGTGCTGAATTCGAATACTCGACGGAATCTCTTGATCAGGGATCAATGATGTGAAACCCCTATCGAAAGTGAAGAGACCTGCCATTAAGGCATGCAGGTTCTATGGTACTAAATGATTTCTAAGTCTTATTACCGGATAATGAGTTGGAGTCGACGAAAAAAGACTCGTCATAGGAGGGCGTTGATGTATCCCCCATCAATGACATGAAATAAGTAACATATTTTGAGGGTGAAGCAAAGTATGAATATGAGTTGAAATGGACACAGGGAAGGCTGACATAGTAAAAATGGACAATTGCAGATAGCCGACTCAATGGAGGACTCGTTTGAACTTCCCTTGAACATATGAATGACATGACAAAGGACTTGGTAGCATTGACTCAAAGATGACCCAATATATGACCTTGTAGCGATTCGGATGAGAGACAAATGGATTTCCCAACCTAGATTCTTATGACAAATAGGGGGTGTCATGTTCAAGAGCGACGCTTACTGCCATTAATACGAATACGAAAACACATCCCTTTCCCAAAATTTCACCCACCATTTCTGGCGAGTACCTCTTTATTAATGAGAATTATTGGTTAGTTGAGACTAATACTCATGAATATGGGTCATAGATTAATGACTTACACTACGCAGTTAATCCCAAAAACAATATCTAATATCTTGCACTGCGGAAGCCCCTATATACTTAAATAATAAGAGTCAAGGGAGCTCTAACTGGGTAGTTCATAAGGNTTGCCCCCACATGGGATTCCTTCATGGATTCCATTAAAGAACAATACTACCATGTTGGAAGATACAAGGACCAGTACACAAGATGGACCACCCTGCATCAGGAAAGGGACCAGACGGTACCAGATTTCACCAATATTTTGTATACCCTACACACCAAATTGGGTATCAAAGACTTTGAATGAAATCTAGTGGTCAAATATCGCGACTGTCTGCATACATACATTAAAAAATAAATTGAGTTTCTGGACATTGCATCATTGGGTACAACTTATAGATATGTTGTCAAGATTGAGCAAAAATTTAAGCAAAAGAGGTGAGACTTTGCATCTACTAACTCCTCACAACCGAAGTAGGGCAAAGGTGGCCCCAACCCATAAAAAAAGGGACAAAGCAAAGATGACCACTCTTAGGACAACTAGTCTGAGCCGTAACACAATAAGGGTAATGAGAAGTCGAAGAAGGACACAGGAAAATGGTGTGAATACCATAAAATCCCTTGGCACAACACTAAAGAATGACACTCCAAGAAGTCATTGGTGCCCGAGATGAAAGATTCTGAGTCAGAGGCATATTCTGACTCCAAATAAAATCCATAAGGAAGGAAGCAGATTCTTGATGTTGATCCCAGTTCCATTGTCACTACCACCCAAGTTCAACCAAGCAAACCAGAAGAACCAGAGGAAGGGGAACGCCTTTTTCACTCACAGATGTGGTGGAATGATGTTGTTCGAGATGCGTTTTTTCTTGTGCAAGAGGGAAATCTAGCACGTGCTAGCTTTTCCCACAGTGGAATGACATTGTTCGAGATGCACTTGTGTTTGTCAAAGAGGGAAAGTTAGTTTGTGCTATCTTTTCCCCATAGCGGAAGGTTGTTGTTCGAGATGTTCTTGTGTTTGTGGAAGAGGGAAAGATAACATGAACTATCTTTCCCCCATGGTGGGAGGATTTTGTTTAAGATGCGCTTGTGCTTGTGGAAGAGGGAAATCTAGCACATGATAGCTTTCCCCCACGATGTAAGGATGTTGTTCAAGATGTGCTTGTGCTTGTGAAAAAGGGAAATCTAACACGTGCTAGCTTTTCCCCATGATGATGGAATGGTGTTGTTTGATATGCGCTTGTGCTTGTGCAAGAGGGATGAAAGAATGTTTTTCGAGATGCACTTGTGCTTGTCCAAAAGGGAAAACTAGCATGCGCTAGATTTCCCCCACGGTGGAAGGATGTTCTTCAAGATGCGCTTATGCTTGTACGAGAGGGAAAACTAGTGCACTCTAGCTTCCACCACAGTGGAAGGATGTTGTTCGAGATGCGCTTGTGCTTGTGCAAGAGGGAAAGATAGCGTGTGATAGCTTTTCCCCATGGTGGAAGGATGTTGTTCGAGATGCGCATGTGCTTGTGTGAGAGGGAGAGATAGTGCGCGCTAGCTTTCCCCAATGGTGGAAGGATGTTATTTGAGATGCACATGTGCTTGTGCAAGAGGGAAAGCTAGCATGCGCTAGCTTTCCCCACGGTCAAGTGATGTTGTTCGAGTTGCGCCTATGCTTGTGCAAGAGGGAAAGCGAGCGGGTGCTGGCTTTCCCCCATGGTGGAATGTTTTTGTTCAATATGCACATGTTCTTGTGCAAGAGGGAAATCTAGCATGCGCTATCTTTCCCTCGCATTGGAAGGATGTTTTTTGAGATGCACATGTTCTTGTGCAAGAGGGAAAGCTAACGAGCACTAGCTTTCCCCAGCGGTGGAAGGATGTTGTCCGAGATGTGCATGTGCTTGTGCAAAGCTAGCAAGCACTAGCTTTCCCCAACAATGCAAGGATGTTGTTCGAGATGCACCCTTGCTTGTGAAAGAGGGAATGATAACATGCGCTAGCTTTCCCCCATGGTGGAAGGATGTTGTTGGAGATGTGCTTGTGCTTGTGCAAGAGGGAAAGCTAGCATGCGCTAGATTTCCCCCAAGGTGGAAGGATGTCATTGGAGATGTGCAAGAAAGAAATCTAGCGCGTTCTAGCTTTTCTCCACGGTGGAAGGATGTTGTTTGAGATGCACTTGTGCTTTTGAAAGAGAGAAATCTAACGCGCACTAGATTTTCCCCATGACGAAAGGATGTTTGAGATGCATTTGTTCTTGTGCAAGAGGGAAAGACATCTTACACTAGATTTCCCCCATGACGAAAGGAATTTCAAGATGTGTCTGTGCTTATGAAAGGGGGAAAACTAGTGCACGCTATCTTTCCCCCATGGTAGAAGGATGTTCGAGATGCACCTATGATTTTGTAAGAGGGAAAGCTAGTGCACACTAGCTTTCCCCCACAATGGAAGGATGTTGTTCGAGATGTGATGTTTGTGCAAGATGGAAATTTAGTGCATGCTATCTTTCCATCATGACGGAAGGATGTTGTTCGAGATGCGCATGTGCTTGTGCAAGAGGGAAAGATAGTGCGTGCTAGATTTTCTCCACAATGGAAGGAAGTTGTTTGAGATGCACTTCTGCTTGTGCAAGAGAGAAAGCTAGCGCTCGCTAGCTTTCTCCCATGGTGGAAGGATGTTGTTCGAGATGCGCTTATGCTTCTACAAGAGGGAAAGCTAGCTTTCCACCATGGCGAAAGGATGTTGTTTGAGATGTGCATGTTCTTCTGTAAGAGGGAAAGTTAGAGTGCGCTAGCTTTCCCCCATGGTAGAAGGATGTTGTTCGATATGCGCCCTTCCTTCTGTATGAGGGAAAGATAGTGCCTGATAGCTTTCCCCCACGGTGAAAGGATGTTGTTCAAGATGTGCCTGTGCTTCTACAAGAGGGAAAGCTAGCACCTTCTAGATTTCCCCCACAACGGAAGCATGTTGTTTGATATGCACTTGTGCTTATACAAGAGGGAAAGCTAGCACGCGCTAGATTTCCCCCACGATGGAAGGATGTTTTTCGAGATGCACCTATGCTTTTGCAAGAGGGAAATCTAACACATGCTAGCTATGCTTTTGGAAGAGGGAAAGCTAGTGCACGCTAGCTTTCCCCCACCACGGAAGGATGTTGTTCGAGATGCGTTTGTTCTTCTTCAAGAGGGAAAGACATCATGTGCTAGCTTTCCCCCATCGTGGAAGGATGTTGTTCGAGATGCGCCTGTGCTTCTGCAAGAGGGAAATCTAAAGCGCGCTAACCTTCCCCAACGAGGGAAGAATTTTGTTGGAGATGCACATGTGCTTGTGTAAGAGGGAAAGCTAGCATGCACTAGATTTCCCCCATGGAGTAAGGATGTTGTTCAAGATGTGTTTGTGCTATTGCAAGAGGGAAAGGTAGAGCATGCTGGCATTTCCCCACGCTGGAAGGATATTGTTTGAGATGCACATGTGCTTGTGTAAGAGGGGAAACTAGCGTGCATTGGATTTCCCCCACGATGTAATGATGTTTTTCGAGATGAACTTGTGCTTGTGCAAGAGGAAAAGCTAGCACGTGTTAGCTTTCCTACATGGTGGAATGATGCTTGAGATTTATTGTTCTTGTGCAAGAGCTAAAGCTAGCATGTGCTAACTTTACCCAACAATGGAATGATGTTGTTCGAGATGAGCTTATGCTTGTGCAAGAGGGAAAGATAGAATGCACTAGCTTTCCCCCAGGGTGGAAAGATGCTCAAGATGCGCATGTGCTCTTGCAAGAGGGAAAGCTAGCATGCACTAGGTTTCCACCATGGTGGAATGATGTTGTTCGAGATGTGTTTGTGCTTGTACAAGAGGGAAAGCTAGCACGAGCTACCTTTTCCCCACAGTGGAATGTTTCTCGAGATGCACTTGTGCTTGTGCAAGAGGGAAATTTAACACACACTAGCTTTCCCCCACGGTGGAATGATGTTCAAGATGCGTTGTTCTTGTGCATGATGGAAAGATAGAAAACTAACTTTCCCCCATGGTGGAATGAGGTTGTGTGAGATGTGCTTATGCTTTTGCATGAGGGAAAACTAGCATGTGATAGCTTGCTAGATTTCCTCCATTGTGGAATGATGTTGTTCGAGATGAACTTGTGCTTGTGGAAGAGGGAAAGCTAGCATGCACTATATTTCCCCCACAATGGAATGATGTCGTTTGAGATGTTATTGTTCTTGAGCAAGAGGGAAATATAGCACACACTAGATTTCCCCCACGGTGGAACAATGTTCAATATGCATTTGTGTGTGCAAGAGGGAAAACTAGCATGCATCAGCTTTCCCCCACAGTGGAACGATGTTGAAGATGCGTTTGTGCTTGTGCAAGAGGGAAAACTAGCATGCACTATCTTTCCCCCATGGTGGAATGATGTTTGAGATGTGCTTGTTCTTGTGCAAGTGGGAAATTTAGCATGCACTGACTTTCCCCCATGATGGATTGATGTTGTTAGAGATGTACTTGTGCTTGTGCGAGAGTGAAATTTAGCGTGCGCTAGCTTTCCCCCATTATGGAATGATGTTGTTCAAGATGCACTTGTGCTTGTGCAAGAGTAAAAGCTAACATGCACTAGCCTTTTCTCATGGTGGGATGATGTTGTTCGAGATGTGCTTGTGCTTGTGCAAGAGGGAAAACTAGCACACACTAGATTTCCCCCACAGTGGAATGATGTTGGTCGAGATGTGCTTGTGATTATGCAAGAGGGAAAGCTTGCACGCATTAGCTTTTCTCCACGATGGAATGATGTTTTTCGAGATGCACTTATGCTTGTGCGAGAGGAAAAACTAGTGTGTTATCTTTTCCCCACAATGGAATGATGCTTGAGATGCGTTTGAGATTGTGCAAGAGGAAAAATTAGCATGCACTAGCTCTTCCCCACAATGGAATGATGTTGTTCGAGATGTGCTTGTGCTTGTGCAAAAGGAAATGCTAGCACGTGCTAGCTTTCTCCCATGATGAAATGATGTTGTTCAAGATGTGCTTATGGTTGTGCAAGAAAGAAAGAGAAAACACACTAACTTTCCTCCATAGTGGACACATGTTGCTCAAGATGCCCTTGTGCTTGTGCAAGAGGGAAAGCTAGCACAGGATAACTTTTCTCCATAGTGGCATGATGTTCAAGCTGTGCTTGTGCTTGTGCAAGAGAGAAATATAACACGCAATAGCTTTCTTCCATGGTGGAACAATGTTTTTTGAGATGTGCTTTCACTTGTGCTAGAGGGTAAGATAACACACACTAGTTTTCTTCTACGATGGAATGATGTTTTTTGATATGCGCTTGTGCTTGTGCAAAAGGGAAAGTTAGTGCATGCTA
>SNQJ01S0061884.1:57586-72782 GCA_010110895.2 Picea sitchensis | reverse complement strand
AGTTGCATAACTCCTTCTCTAATCAGTTTCATGGGAGTACTAGAACATTCAAGAAGATTTTTGTTGCTTAAGTGTTCTTCAATGACTGATTTTAAATGTTGATTAGAGCATGAGTCAAAAGAATGAGGATATTCACCTTGAGCCAGAAATGAATCATCTTCCATACTAGTCTTAGACTGAAAACACAATGATTCAAAAGAAACTTAGATTGTTAGAGTACCTGGTCCACATGTGGGATGTGGACGAACAGTTATTTCACGTAGGGTTCCACACACTGACACTAGATATCAAGGATATCTATTTTATGACGGGATTGTCATGACGTGGATACCATGCTACTTTGATAAGAGGTAGAGGCGGCAGACTTCCTATGAGCTAGTATGTTTGTTGATATTGTGTTCCCAAGGAAGAGAGAAGAAAGGGTAAGGTTTCCATTTGGGGGGTTCCAAGATTTGACCCTACAGACTATCGTGTTCACCATTTCACACATGGCTGGGAGCGCAGCTCCGCACATGGCTCTCCAAAGCTATTTCCAATATGCAGAAGAGTGCACAAAGCCTCAGGTTTTCAACTGGTAGGATGTGGTTATTCGTAGTATGAAGAGGCAACTAACAAAGTGCAGAACGGGTGACCTGAAGCAGTTCAGGTATGGGTCACTTTTGGTGTCATTCTTCCTTGAGAGGGTCCCACTATTATGACTATAGGTAGATTGGGATTTACTAGCCCCACAAGATCCGAGGATGTTGAGGTGGTGTAACCTCATGGCTCGACATGTGGCAGGGCCTATAATCAAGTATAATGATTCATTTTTTTACTAGTTGAGGCCCCATATGTTGATGATCAATGACTACACATATACTGGTTTGGATTTCCAAGGAGATCCAGATTTGGTCCTGCCTGAGGATGCTCAGTGGGGTGACTTAGGTGAGAAGTACACATTTTTTTATTTTTTTTTAATGTTTTTGTGAATTTTATTAGATAAATTATTTTTATGTTTATCCAAGGGCTAATCAAAAAAATTATTTTGATGACATAGATGTGGGGCCATATCGACCTCCAGGAATGTCTCCCATTCATAGGTGAGGCAAAGAGGCTATAGTGGAAAGATGGGATGCTGAGGACTATGAGGCAGTGGAATGGAACTTAGAGAGGTTGATTGTGGATGTCCCAAACATCACTATTGGGGAAATCCCAAGACATTATCAGCGCCATACTATGGGCGTGTCTGAGTCTCTCAATCGACTGCTTCATAGGGTACCCTGAGCAGTTGTATGTTATCATGAGAATCATCTGTGATGTTATTTTKTAGAAGCTATGGGCTTCATATTTTGAGATTTTGATCTTTAGAAAAAAACACTTTGTAAAAACTTTTGATCGTTATATACAWATATACGGYTTCTACCGGCTTATTTTTTGTTGTATAATACATGTGATGTGTGATTGGTTCATAAATGTCCCAAATTTCTATCTAACACATAATTAGTGAAGACATCAGTCAATGTATTTAGACATCTAGGAATGTGTTGATATTCGACATAATCAAAATAATGTTCCAAGAGGCGAATTCGTAAATAGACCCGTAATAAAGTAGGACTTCAGATAGCATAGACATTACTTAACTATAGTACTACTAGCTGTGAATCAAGTTGTATAACCAGGTGGAATAGATCAAGAAAAATAGAATCAATCACTAATTCGATGACGACGCTATATTCTGTGATATTATTGGTCGCACGACTGAGGCACACACCTTGTAGACTGATAAGTTCATTTGTAGGTGCATAAATTGCCCATGCAACAGAAGCAAGGTTCTGAGTACTATGACTAGCACCATCGCAGAAGCCAATGTGGGGTAGAAAATACTCTGACATCTATAAACCAAGCACAATGGAAGATAAGTGGTCGAGGGTAGAGACCAAATAACGAAAAATCATACTAAAGTAACACACAAAAAGTATGATACAATAAAATAAAAGAACTCATGCACATGTGATCTTAAGCATAGTACTTCTTTAAGTACAACCCATTTTTGGGTTCACTCAAAGGGATACTGTTGTAGTCCACCAACTTGTAAGCTCCTTTCTCCAATACTCGTCTGACAATATAAGGACCTCACCACATAGATTCAAATTTTTCGGCTCCTAGCATATCCCGATCTTGTTTGTAAAGGAGGACCATATCACCTTCGAAGAAAATGCATAGCTTGACATGTTTGTCGTATTGGGATTTGACACATTTCTTCTGGGCTTCTATAACTAGGGTAGCATCGCGACGGGTTTTGTCTAGTTGCATGAGATAAAATAGACACTCTTCTTCCGTAGAAGTGTTTGGGAGAAGTTCGATGGCTGGTTTTAGAGAAGGTATCTCACATTCAATTAGTAAGATGGATTCTAGACCATAAACTAATTGGAAAGGTGTAAAGCCAATAGCAGAATTAACGGATGTCCAATAAGCCCACAATGTTGAAAACAACATTGTGTGCCAACTCATTTTGTGAATTCCTATCATTCATAAAAGCATGATAATGAGAACTTTGTTTATTGTTTCAACTTGGTCGTTGGCTTGTGGGTAATAGGGTGTTGAGTTTTCATGGCGAAGACCCAACTTTGCAGTGAGTTCAGACATCATAAAGTTTCTAAAGTGGCTACTGTGATCAGTAACGATAACTTGAGGGACACCAAACCGAGCAATGATGTGATTGAATGTGAATAATGTTGCAGTCTTTCTGGTATTGTTGAATGTTGGCATCGCCTCGGCCCATCTCGTAAAATAATCTGAGGATACAATAATGTATCCATGCCCCCCAACCAAGTGAGGGTGACATGTCATGAAATTGATACCCCATTTTGCAAAAGGACCAACTTAGACCACAGGGTGTAGAGGAGCAGGGTGTGATCATATTTTGTTGTTGTAGGTTTGGCAAGCATGGCATTGTTGGACAGTGATTATACAATCATTGAATAAAGAAGGCCAAAAATACCCCGCTCATAAGATCTTCTGGGCAGTAGCACACCCATAGATGTGACCACCACATTGTCCAGAATGGAATTCATTCAGGGCTTTCTCAGCTTCGTCAAATGTGAGACAACGTCGAAAAACAAAGTCAATCCCACAATGATAACGAGCATCACCGAGGATAATATACTGATGAGCTTGGTAGCATATTCGATGATGGCTAGTGCTAGAAAAATTGGGTCGGAAAGTCTGTGTCTGGAGATATATGATGATATCCCCATACCAAAGGTCATCAGACCTGATCAGGAAAAGGGATTCATCAGGTAATGAATCCTTGGCTACATTTTCCGTCTCAGAACAGGGAAGGTCACATATCAACTCAACAAACACCAAGGATTTCTTGGACTTAGCATGTTTGAATTCTAAGTCAAACTCTTGTAGTATTATGATCCATTTGGAGTATTTTCCCCCTAGCAATTAGTGTGTAATAATTTGTTGCATAAGGTTGCAGTTGGACATCACAATAGTCTTGCGTAAAAGGATATAGTGCCAAAAATGTTGAACAACTTGGACAACGGCCAAGGCCAGGTTTTCAACATGTAAATACTTGGTTTCGGTAGTCGTGAGACTCCGAATCAAATAATAAATGACATTTTTTTCATGAGAATCATTCTCCTAAACGAGAACCATAGCAATGGTAGAGTCTGAGGCTGCTAGATACAAGAAATAATCTAGACTGTAATCGGGCGAGAAAAGTAGTGGCGTACGGGTTAAAGACACTTTCAAAGATTCGAAAGATTTGTCAGCAGTGGTATCCCATACGAAATTAGAACCTTTCTTGAGCAGTCGAGTAAATCCAAGAGTTAGCTCAGCAGAGTTCAATATGAAATGACGGAGAAAGTTTGCCTTCCCTTGCAAACTTTGTAGCTAGTGAAGTGAGGAAGGAGGAAGATTGAGAATTTCCTCGACATTCAAAGGATCTACCTTGATCCATTGATGTGAAACAATAAAGCCTAGAAGTTGGTCAGATTCTATGCAGAAAACACATTTGTGAGGATTCAAGCGTATATGGTAAAACCGACAGCGAAGGAAAATGATGTGGAGGTGTGTTGGATGATCTACATGGCGCATGGAAGGAGCTGGTAAGTCATCGAGATATGGCTGCACAATGTGCTTTATATCATGAAAGGCATAAGACATAGCACATTGAAAAGTTGTGTCGGCATTCTTTAAACCGAATGGAATTTTTCGGTAGGCAAAAGTGCCCCAAGGACAAATAAAAGTGGTCTTGTGTTGGTCTACAAGTATGATATTGATTTGATTATATCCGGAGAAAAAATCCATCAGAGAGAAGATTTCACTACCTGCACAATCGTTGATGATCTGGTCAATGAAGGGTGTAGGAAAGTTGTCTTTAGAACAAGATTTATTAATGTCTCTATAATCAATGCACACGTGGATCGTACCTTGTTTCTTTTTAATCAGAACAATATTGGAAACCCAGTCAGTTAGAGCCACAGGGTAAATAAAGCTATCTTTGAGAAGTTTCTCAACTTCAATCTTGATAGTGGCTTCTTTACATGGGTGGACTGGATGAATTCGTTGTCAGATGGGTTTATCGCCCGGATATGTATTAATCTCATGTACCACAATGTCGGGGTCAATACCCGACATTTATTCATAGCTCCATGTGAATATATCATGAAATTATTGGAAAAGAGACTTGTTGGTGAAAACTTCATCATGGGAACATGAAGCTTCAATATGCACATTTTCGACAACTCCAGGTTTTATGGATATGTCGAGGGGGATGGTGGGTGAGATATTACTTAAGCTCCCTTCGTAGAACATATCATGTGTAGACTCGGGAATGGTAGAAATGACGACAATGGTCGACGGGGTCGAGATCTGTTGGTAACTCTCAATGGTGTGTTGTTCCAGGAAGAGGATGGAACGATGATTTCCATCATCCCAAGGGGTATCTTCCATGGGCATAACAAACATAATCTTATTTTCCATAGGAAAAATGATGCAGAATGGATCCAGAGATAAATCACCAAGAGAGTGGGTAGAAGGCGTTTCTAATTGAATGGCTTGATAAGCGGATTCGACTGGAATCAAAGGCATTTGGTCTCCATAACGAAGATGATCATAAGGGTTGGGTACTATCCATGGGTTGTAAGACACAGGGGTTTCTCAAACAGATGTGGAAATCATATTGATCGAGGCGACGAATGGATGTGGAACATCGGGTGGTGGAATGGGGAAAGTACCCACACTGACGTTCTCATATCCAGGAAGGGTTTTTGCAATAAAAGAYRTTTCCAATACATGTATCAGAGTTGAAGAAGGCCAATTGGTCCACTGTGATGAATTTTTCTTGATGTGGGAAACATATGACACAAAAAAGAGTGGACACAATTGCACGCATGGAGTCGATCCAGCTATGACCAAGTAGAACGTTGTAATCGAGAGGAGTGTCAAAGACCTCCACTTCAACGTCGACCATTTTTCCTTCTAACATAATAGGAAATGAAGGGAGGACACCATAAGGCTTAAAACTAGAGCCATTGAAGGCTTTGAGTGTGTTGTGGGATTCATTTAAAGGAGGAGAGCCAATGGATTTCTAGAAGGTAATAGACATGACACACATTGAGGCACCCTCATCAATAACTATTCTACAAATGTTCTTGTCGAAGACAATAACTTGTATTTGGAATGCGAGTTGAGGGGGTAATTATGGAATGTGATCTTCCAAGTCAAAAATTATTAAATTTGTATCGGTAGGGTTGATTCCACCAATAGATTTCAACAGTGCCTTATGTTAGCACATATTCTTGTAAGGGGGAAGCTTCTCTCTAGATTTGGGTCCTTGGTGAGAAATAGATGAAATGGGGCTTAAGACCCATCAAATGAAGTTATCCAAGGTCTCAGTCATGAGTGCCCAAGAAAAGCATGCATAAAACCTCTATTTTCGGGTTAAAAATCAAGAAGGTGGGCATTTTTGCTTTTTAGCGGCGAAGATCCATCGATGGAGCAGATCAACAGTCATCAAGTAAGCCAGAGCCACAGAGTTGCATGAGTTTTAGCATATGGGCTCATCCCTTAGGGACAGAGTCATGAAATGATCATGGTTGTTCGATCCAGTCAGGACACATGGCACCTGATTAAGTCTGGTCGCCATTTCATCTACTAGGACTTTGAAATACAAGGGTTGAGAGTAAAGGAACAAGAACTCCCGGTGTGAGAATCCCCAAAATACATTAATTTTCATCGTGACCATCCATATTAAATCAAATCTGGCCATTGATTGTGGATTAGTCATTTCAACATTTTGGCTACTTGGACTTTGAAAAACAAGGGGTTGCTCCTCCACTACATCTGTAATCTCCGAAATGTGAAATGTAAAATCCCCCAGGAGGTGGAACCACGGTCTTGGTGCCCGGTCACAAAGGAAACAAGCCTGGGGAAAGGGCGCCAACGTTTATCGTGTGGTGAGGCGGGTCCCAAAATGATGAAATGATCATGGTTGTCTGATCCAATCGGGATACATGGCACCTGATTAAGTCCGGTCGCCATTTCGGCTATCGAGAATTTTAAATACGAGGGTCGAGAGAAAAGGAACGAGAAATCCCAATGGGAGAATCCCCGAAATACATTAAGGTTCATTGTGACTGTCCATATTAAATAATATCCGACCATTGATTGTGGATTAGCCATTTTGACATTTCATCTACCGGGACTTTGAAAGATAGGGGGTCTCTCCTCCACTACATCTTGAATCACTGAAATGCAAAATGAAAAAATCACCTTTGAAGATAAGCGCAGGGTCACGACCCATGGTCACTTGGGGTGATATAAATAGTTGCACAAAGGGCCAAAGCGTTGCGTTTAGTTTCTTGAGGTGTCATCGCATTCTCTAGGTGCCAAATCAACTCAGCCTCGATCCTGATCCCTACTAGAGGTAAATAAAGGTAGAAGGAAGTGGTTGAAACCTTGGCTCACTCCTTAAATGTAAGGCATGGAGGTTCTGGCTGGCAATTTTCCTAAGATCGTCTTGTGTGAAAGTTTTCCTAAAGAATCCATGATGATCTGATATCCTCGTCTGACCAGAGGAGCCTGCACATGCTAATTTGGACTTTAATGTCTCAGCTACCCTCCTGCTGCAAAGGTGGTGAATTACTCTGAGTATATATACTCATTTTTTGTATTTTTGTGGGGATGGATGGTAGAGCAGAGCTCCCGACTGTAATGTTTTAACGAAGCACTGGATTTCCCGGCTATGTATCTGCATATGAAATTTTCTTGTTCAATGTAAGGCAACTCCCTTTTTCATCTAGTTTCGATCTCATACTAAAAGGGTTCATGATTGATTGATTCACATGAATCATCATGACTGTGTTATGATAAAGGATTTATTATAATGTTGTTATGTTATTTTAGTGTTTCTGCTTTTGAATATAAGAGGTTCTTGTGTTCAAAGTTTTCTTCTACAAGTTGTTAGAAGCTCGATGCCTACAACGGGCCTTCTCATTTCCTCACAAAAGTCTTCCTCCTACTCACCCTTATTACAACTTACTGTCTGAAGTTAAACCAAGACCTCATCTACTTGTGCATGTCTGGCCTAGTTTCTGAGTTAGAACGATATTGTTCTGAGTTTACTTCCATTCATCACCCTTTATCAACAAATAGTGACATAAATTTATGGGCTTTAGGTTTACTCCTGCTACAATCCAGGAGTGACTTCTGACACCAACACTTCTGGCACCGTTTCCAGGGACAAAGTTGAAAATTTTCCCTGGGATCGAATGACATCGAGCCTTTGATTCTGAAGGTGCATCAGGCATCAGAGCCCTACGAGATTTCTACTGTGCATCTGGTGACTCCATTGTNCTACTTGTGCATGTCTGGCCTAGTTTCTGAGTTAGAACGATATTGTTCTGAGTTTACTTCCATTCATCACCCTTTATCAGCAAATAGTGACATAAATTTATGGGCTTTAGGTTTACTCCTGCTACAATCCAGGAGTGACTTCTAACACCAACACTTCTGGCACCGTTTCCAGGGACAAAGTTGAAAATTTTCCCTGGGATCGAATGACATCGAGCCTTTGATTCTGAAGGTGCATCAGGCATCAGAGCCCTACGAGATTTCTACTGTGCATCTGGTGACTCCATTGTGACAACTCCACTATGGCGAACCTATTTCTTTAGTTGTGTCTTCCAGAGGTAGAGACACGCGGTCCCATCTACAACTTCCTATAGCTACACTTGAAGCTAATCTGAAGGTGATTATCAGAAAAGGAAAGGCCTCTAAAGGAGAAACTTCCACCGCTGAACCAGGTAATTTTCCATCTCCTTCTGTAGAAGCTCCATTTTCTTATTCTCAGCTTCCTAGCAGACCTTTCTCTGAAGTTTCCCATTTCCTGAATTTCGGAAGTGTCCCTGCTAATTTTTCCCCTCCTGGTCTGGGATTGGAGAGAAAAATCCTTGTCACTCCCCTCTCCCCTTCATTTGTACCTTAGCGTAGACCCAGGACCACAAAATATTTCCCCACCCCTAGCTTTACCACCACTCCTCTTATTACTTTTGTTTCTACTACATAGAGAGAAGCATTTGTTGACTCAAGCCCCTTATCCTTCTCTCTAAATCACCCATTGTTCCCCCTTCCACCTAGAATCTCATTTCCAGTATCCCCTATTCGAGCTCCTTCTCCTACGAGTTCTCCTCCACCTAATATTCCTATGGCAGGAGAAAATATCTCCATGACCATAATGGAGGCTATAATAGCTGCTAGGTATGCTCCCCTTTTGTTACCTAATCCTCTCAATGCCCTTCCAGTAGATGGCTACCTTAAGCAACTGCCCAAGTTTACATGCGAAGGGGACATAGCTAGAGAAGAACACCTTGAAGCCTTTTATCGTTTTACAGATGATCATGTCATCATGCATGCAAATGTATGGATGAGGATTTTCATCCATAGCCTTGAAGGAAAGGCTAGAAAGTGGTTTAGGTCCCTACCTCTTGGATCTATCGATGGGATTGAGGCTTTGGATAATGCCTTTTTGAGATAGTGGGGAGACAAAAAAGACTTCATGTATTACATGATAGAGTTTGGGTATTTGAAGAGAAAGGAAGGAGAGTTTGTCTCTGACTTCTCTAAGAGATTCAATAAAATGTACAATAAGATCCCCGCTGAGATAAAACCCTCAAAATCCTCTACTAAAATCACTTATGCTAGGGATTTTGATCCTAATTTATGCCTCCTATTGAGGGAAATGAGAGAGACTACTCTGGCTCACATGCAGGATGTAGCTATGGAAGTAAAATCTAACATATTGGTTGTTGATCAACTCAGGAATAAGGCTGATAGAGACATATCCAGGAAGAGACATAAGGCCTCCCCATCCAATTCCTCTCCCCTTCCCCTTCAGACAAATGAGGTAACTAAAGTGCTAAAATCGCTTTCGGGTAGAATGGAAAGCTAGGAGTTAGAAGGGAAGCCCATTTACAGAAATCCCCAAAATACTGATAACATAGGCTTCAAGAGGCCTACTAACAATGTCCCACAAGCTTTTCCAAGGGAACAAAGGAACAAAGACAGAAATGATCAGAGGATTCAAACCCCTCTCCAAAATAACCTAGTTTTTCATGAGGAAGGAGAGGAGATAAATGAGCTCGACCCTGAAATTCACTATATTGAAGACACTTCCCCTTTTCCCCATTTGACTCAATCTGCATATGAAGAATACCTTATGAACATTCAAATAAATGATTGGAGTAAAGGGGAAAAGGCCAACAACACTCCTAATAGATACCATCTCAGGTCAAAGAAGAAAGAATGGAATTTTGATAGCCATGATCAACCCCTCATAGCGGAAAGGCCTGCTAAACCTGCAACAATCACTACTAAAGAAAATAAAACTCAGAATATTTCACCAACAACCAAAGAACCTGTCTCTGAGGTAAGGGAAGCTCCTAATCCTCTTTCCTCCTTTAGCTTTGAGCACGGAATTCAAAAGATTAGAATTCCCTCACCCCTCTCAAAACTAGTTAAAAATGAAGATTTCAAAAGGCCCCTCTCCAAACTACTACAATCTTAGTCCCCCCAGCCTTCCACAGACTCAATAAATCTTCAAGATGAAAAGTTAGTAGTCATCCTATGTCCCATGGTAGAAGATAGAGATGATTCATCCCCTCCCTTCTACACATCCCTGAACATACATGATAAGGTGTTGCATAATTGCCTCATGGATTCAAGAGCTTCCCACAACCTTATGCCCAAAATAGTCATGGAAGAATTGGGACTGGAAGTGACAAAGTCTTATCAAGATTTGTACTCTTTTGATTCAAGGAGGGTGAAATGCCTTGGAGTCATCAAAGACTTGGTGGTCTCTTTATTTCAGCTACCAATGAAGAGTGTGGTCATGGACATTGTATTAGTTGATGTTCCCCCCAAGTTCGGCATGTTGTTGTCAATATCTTGGATTAAAAAACTTGGAGGAACATTACAGATGGATCTCACATATGCCACCATTCCAGTCTTTGCAGGGGAACACAGGAGGTTGTACAGAGAAGCTCAGTTGGCCTACATTGTTAGTGATGAAGCAGACCCCACCAATCATCCTATCTTTGCACTTGACACTGATTTGGGGTCTAGTTTATTGCACCTCACCGATACTCTTGAAGCCCCTTTTCAAATCAGAAAGAAACCCATATTTAGTCACGAGATACCTCCTCCAACCACCTCTGTTTGGAATATGTTCTTCGATGGAGCTTCTTCTAGTGAAGGCACTGGCGTTGGAGTGGTTTTTGTGTGACCTTGTCAGGAAACCATATCCCTATCATACAAGCTAGAATTTGAAGCTACCAATAATGTGGAAGAATATGAAGCTCGTGTTTTGGGTTTAAGGGATGCAAAATAAATGGGAATTGAGGGGGTAGTAGTGTTCATAGATGCTGAGTTGATAATCCAGCAAGTCAGAAATTCTTATCGGGCTAAGCATCCTCGGTTCAGGAGTTACAAAAATATGGTGTGGGACCTGATTGATAATTTCTTCTCAGCTTTCAACATTTCTTTTATTCCAAGAGAGGAAAATACTTTGGCCAATTCCTTAGCTGTCTCATCTAGTTTGTTCAGGATCCCTCTACCGCCTAAGATCAAATATGATGTTGAGATAAGATATAGGCCATCTGTACCAGACAATATCAATCATTGGAAGGTATTCGAAGATGATCTTGAAATCAAAAAATTTCTTCATTCTATCGATGAATTTTCTGCATTGCACATTGATTAGGATCCTGATCTCGAAAGTCACCCTCACCCTGAGGTATTTTTAAATAAAATTGCTAATCACCATATTATTCATCTTCCTAGCAATCACATTCCAAAGGGACTAGTCCCTTTAGAAAGACTGTTCGATGGGAATGATGTGGTAGTAAAGGGTAGGTTCTCAAATGGATATGTTGATAGAGGGGAGTGCAACATCGGCACACAGAAGGATACTAAGTTTGTCAAGTTGTCAAGTAGTTTGAACAAAGAGTAGAGGGTCGAATATACCGAGTTATTAAGAGAATTTTCTGATGTGTTTGCATGGACCTATGAAGACCTCAAGACATATGACACATATGTGATTGAACATAAGATCCCACTGAAGGAAGAGGCTAAGCCATTTAGGCAGAAGATAAGACAGATAAATCCCATGTTGTTGCCTGTCATGGAGAGAGAAGTGAAGAAGTTGTTAGATTCCAAAATCATTGTCCCCTTGAGATACTCTGAGTGGGTGGCCAATTTGGTCCCTATGAGGAAGAAAAGTCAAGAAATCAGGCTCTGTGTTGATTTTAAGAACCTGAACAAGAGCTCAAAGAAATACAACTATCCCTTGCCCAACATGGAACACATATTGCAGAGGGTAACTGGTGCATCTAGGATATCCATGATTGATGGTTTTTCTGGCTATAATAAGATATCAGTCATGCCTAAGGACAGAGATAAAAAAACCTTCACCACTCCTTGGGGAACATTCATGTATGCTAAAATGCCTTTTGGATTAATGAATGTAGGAGCAACATTTCAGTGAGCCATGGACATAGCCTTCATCGGGGAGAAAGATCAGTTTGCAAGATTTGGAGGGTGAAAAAGTTTTTAACGACCCAGTAAATGGGTATTTCTTGAAGAAATGTTTTGTTTGAGCCTTAGACATCTCCTCTGTTTTTGTAAATATTGTTTTTCTATTTATTTTCAGCTTAATAAATGACTCCATAGCCCAACAACAAGGCACTAAAATTGCAAAGAGTTCTTAGAGCCTTACAGGGAGGACTCTATCCCCCATGGAGCCTAATGTTAGCGCATATTATTGTAAGGGGGAAGCTTCTCTATGGATTTGGGTCCTTGGTGAGAAATATATGAAATGGGGCTTAAGACCCATCAAATGATGTTATCCAAGGTCGCAGTCATGAGTGCCCAAGCACAACATCTATAAAACCTCTATTTTCGGGTTAAAATCCAAGCAGGCGGGCATTTTTTCTTTTTAGCGGCAAAGATCCATTGATGGAGTAGATCAACAGTCATCAGGTAAGCTAGAGCCATAGAGTTTCATGAGGTTTATCGTATGGGCTCATCCCTTAGGGCCAAAGTCATGAAATGATCGTGGTTGTCTGATCCAGTTGGGACACATGGTGCCTAATTAAGTCCGATTGCCATTTTGGATACCGGGACTTTGAAATACAAGGTTCGAGAGCAAAGGAATGAGAAATCCCGGTGGGAGAATCCCCGAAATACATTAAGGTTCATCGTGACATTCCATATTAAATCAAATCTATTCATTGATTATAGATTAGCCATTTTCACATTTCGGCTACTGGGACTTTGAAAGACAAGGGGTCACTCCTCCACTGCATCTAGAATCACCGAAACACGAAATGTAAAATCCCCTAGGAGGTGGGCCCATGGTCTTGGTCCCCGGTCACAAAGGAAACAGGCCTGGGGAAACGGTGCTAGTGTTTATCATGTGGCGAGGCGGGTCCTGAAACACTGAAATAATCATGGCCGTTTGATCCATTTGAGACACATGGCACCTGATTAAGTCCGGTCACCATTTTGGCTACCGATACATTGAAATACAAGGGTAGAGAGAAAAGGAGAGATAAATCCCAGTGGGAGAATCCCCGAAATACATTAATGTTCATCGTGACTGTCCATATTAAATCAAATCCGACCATTGATTATGGATTAGCCATTTCAGCATTTTGGCTACCGGGACTTTGAAAGACAGGGGGTCGCTCCTCCACTCCATCTGGAATCGCCGAAACGCGAAATGAAAAAAGCACCTTTGAAGATAGGCACTGGGTCATGGCTCATGGTCACTTGGGGTGATAGAAAGAGTTGCGCAAAGGGCCAAAGCATTAGGTTTAGATGCAGGAGGCATCGCCGCATTCTCCATGTGTCAATTCAACTCGACCTCGATCCTGATCCCTGCTAGAGGTAAATAAAAGTAGGAGGAAGTGGTTGAAACCTCACCTCGCTCCTTAAATGTAAGGCATGGAGGTTTTGGTAGGCAGTCTTCCCAATATCATCTTGTGTGTAGGTTTTCCTAAATAATCCATGCTAATCTGATGTCTTTGTTTGACCAGAGGAGCCTGCAGACGCTAATTTGGACTTTAATGTCTCAACTACCCTCCTGCTGCCAAGGTGGCAAATTGATCTGAGTATATATACTCATTTTTTGTATTTTTGTGGGGATGGATGGTAGAGCATAGCTTCCAACTGTATTGTTTTAATGAAGCACTGGTTTTCCTGGCTATGTATATGCATATGAATTTTTCTTGTTCAATGTAAGGCAACTCCCTTTTTAATCTAGTTTCGATCTCATACTAAAAGGGTTCATGATTGATTGATTCACATGAATCGTCGTGCCTGTGTTATGATAAAGGAGTTATTATAATGTTGTTGTGTTCTTTTAGTGTTTCTTCTTTTGAATATAAGAGGTTCTTGTGTTCAAAGTTTTCTTCTACAAGTTGTTAGAAGCTCGATGCCTACAACAGGCCTTTGCATTTCCTCACATAATTCTTTCTCCTACTCACCCTTATTACAAATTACTGTTTGAAGTTAAACCAAGACCTCATCTACTTATGCATGCCTGGCCTAGTTTCTGAGTTAGAATGATATTGTTCTGAGTTTACTTCCATTCATCACCATTTATCAACAAATAGTGACATAAACTGATGGGCTTTAGGCTTACTCCTACTGCAATCTAGGAGTGACTTATAACGCCAACACCTTTCGTTGTATAGGACAACTCTGAAGGACTTCGAGGGATGACATCATGGATGGTTCTTGGGCTAGATCTTCGACAATATTGTAGTTATGGGCAGCATGTGCATGAGGATTGAAAGAAGATTTTTGGAAAACACCCTTTGGGGGAGGGTGAAGAACTGTATCTAGGCTCGGTCGTTTGATATGAATAGGACCATTGGTAGGTGGAGTCATGGGAGATTGTTGGACCAATGAAGGAGTTATTTCATCAACCTTCTCTTTGGAGGAAGAATAATCTTTGGCTCGAGTGGTAAGTGTGATGTCATTCTTCTTTGAATCACCTGTACACATTAAGACATAGGATGCAGTGGAGGGGGAAGGTTGGTCATGAATGACCAATTGAGCCTATTGTTGAGAAGGGAAGGGTTGTGACAACACAGCCAGAGTAGGTGGTTTCAGGGTCCCTTGAAGGAACTTAGTAACCTCGACTCGTCTTGGACAATCCTTAGTGTAGTGATCATCACCACAGATAAGAAAAGGGTATCGGGGTTTGCGCTTATCCTTATCATCAACAGGTTGTGTTTTGGTCTTCTCATATTTCGGATTATTTTTATCCTCCTTGTTCTTATCCTTCCCTTTTTTGGATTTATTTTTTCCGATGGGGGTATATTGAACATAATTCACCTCATAAGTCTTGCCGGTGGGAGGGGTAGGAGATGGAGAATTTTGAACATTAGAAGCAATGGATTTGGGGTTGTTTCTAGAGGATTGGATGGAATGGGGTTGGGCATGGAAAGTGACAATCACACCATCAGCTACATGAGAAGCAACATGAGCAGTTAAAGTTGTTGATTAAGGTTGGTTGTCATTGATGTCAACCCTTGAAGAAAGACCTGTAGCACAAAGTTTTGGGTAATGGACCCAATAGTGTTTGATGTAAATATGACTCATTATTTTTTTGTCATGGTTGATAAGAAGTAAATATGGA
>SNQJ01S0061884.1:41674-53389 GCA_010110895.2 Picea sitchensis | reverse complement strand
ACCAAGCAATAGGGATGGAACTAAGAAAAAGTAAGCAACCAATGAAAATGAAATACTCAACAAACACCCAAATCGATCTTTCAATGAAGATAAAAATAACAAACTGACAAGACCAATCTCTTCAAATTCACATGGACAACAATTTTCCAAGTAGTAAGCAATCGAAAAGGACAATTAATCCCAAATTTTAATCCAATCAAAGGCTCTCGACCAAACAAGCACTCGGATTTCAGAATCGAAGATTATACCCTTGTTAAGAAAAGGTTAAGAGGTAAAAATTGAGAAAAAATGATCAAGAAGAGTTTTCGATTTCCGAAAACTAATCATTCTCAAGATTTGAAGTCAAGAAACAGTCAATCATTGGCAAAAGAAGTTCTGCCCAGATAAACAAACAAATTTGGGCATCTGAAGACACAAAAAGACCTAATCCAAAGTTTTTACAAGTGAGTTCGCAGTCTAGTAGTGGAGTACAGTGCGAGAATTAGGGATTCTTGTAGCCTAGACACAGGCAGGGTGTGAGAAAATCACACTGAAATGAACACTAGGGTGAAAATTTCAGTGATTCTCGAAGGCCACAGAAAGGTACAGTGCGAGAAGGTTTGTAATCAATGTAAAATTTGGAAAAAGAACAGAACGTTTGAGTGAACTTCTGGATCCAGAGAGTCTGTAAGGATCTCCTAAATAATCAGAGATTGATTGGGAATGAAAAATGGTAGGTCAAGAGAAAATGGCCAAGAAAAAACCACAAAATGGGTTGTTTTCCCTAGTGGAGTCGCCAATTTTGTTATTGGATAAATCGGTAGGTGTAGACACTAACTGATCTCTTTAGATCCATCTAGATCTAGAAAAAAATAGGACAATACATGACTCTTTCTCTAAGTTGCAGTCATTGAATCTACTACCGAGAAGGAATGAGTGATGTACCTTTATATCGCTTCCTTAGGTCTCTGTTGTTCATACTTCGCTCCGGTGCTCTTGTGAGATCAATTCCAAGAGAACACAAACCAACCAAAGTGAAGATAACAAAGTATATTCAATGACAACCTATGCATATGATCAAGGAGTTATGAAATAAAATAGGAGTGATTTTATGGGAAAGGGACATGCCGATGTAATATATTAAATGAAAGTAGATGATACAACTAGATCGCCTTGATGTCGCAAGCTCCCCTTCAGTGGTCCTTGATTCCAACACACACGCTTTCTATACACTTGCATGAAGAAGATCTAGTACAACTTGATAGAAAAATAGAGTCTTCAAGATTCAATCCAAACAGGGTTCTTCACACAATTCTTTCATCAATTCTCCATTCAATCTTGCTTAAACTCTTCCTTGAGAAACCTTTCATTATATAGGAGAAGGATATATGGTTAAAGGGATGAGGATGATCCCACTAAATTTGAGAAGTCAGTAGGATGCCAACCATGTGAATGCCAACTCATTTTCTAGAAGATACTCTTATAGAACCTTCGTAACTTCCTCTTCCTTTCAATATTTAAAACAGGTTTGCACCCTACGTATAGAGCAGACTACAAACACCTTGAATACTAGGTATAGGGTTGCCTACGAGAATCAATATTCTCACACCCTGCAGCATAGTCAACCTGTGAACTCATCTTAAAAATATGTTATGTTGAAGAAGACAACAATCACTTTTCTTAGGCAAAAAGTCCTTATGAGAGCCCGAAAACATAACTGTAGAGACATCACCAGAGTGATCAAAATAATGTGTAACAAAAACTCTGAAAATAGGCGATGAAACCTATAAGAAGCGTTGAGGATTCTTAGGCATTGATCACCTATCAAATTTCATAGGTCTTCGAAAAATATAAAAACAACTGCAATAGTCACAAAGTAAGACTCACTGCAACTTGATAAAGTGTTGAAGTCAAATTTCATGGGGGTCAACGACAACGGAAAGAAATGATAGGTCTCTCTGTGTCGTCCAAAACTCCTCATTATAAAGGTAATTATAGCCAAGATACTGTCACCCTTCTGGAAACTATGTGATGCTGATAGAAAGGGAGATACGACTCCAAGAAGAAAAGGGATTCATGAAATCCACAGTATAAAATCAGGAACTGATGAGGAACATGGACATAGTCAAGATATGGTTAGACTCAAGACTACCCTTGGTTGGGGATATATGTGAAGTATAAGTGGAAACAACCATGAAATTGGGTCTAGTTTCAGGGGGATGACTAGATGTGGGTTAAGTTGTGCCAGAGGCAGGACAAAGTGGGTAAAATCAGAGATCAGGGTTATGTGGACTGCGGGATACTCGAGGTTTATGGATGATCTCAACAGGAGTAGAATATAATGAATGCCCAAAACAAGGGTGACATGGGTTTCTTTTGACGGGAAAAGGTCACCAAAGGTGACGAAAAAAAAATCTGTAAAGGTTGGAAACAAAGGTTTTGTACAATTACCAAATGAATAAAGAATAAGGTGGGAGAAGTGTATAGATACAGAAACTGGTGCCATAGTGAAATATGGCTTGGCCTGTGAGGGTGCAATTTTCTTGGAAAACAGGTGGAGGGTTGGGCGCCCCATAGGTGGGTTTTTGTATTAGGTAAAATAAATGGAGGACAATCTGCAAATGGGAAAACTGATGGTGAATGAGATGGAGGGTTAATGATACTATGTAGGTGCATTCAAATGTTATTCATGATGATATTATGAGATATTTTGTTATGGGGAATTTAGCAAAATGAGGAGAAGGAGCATGCGGCTGATTCTCGGGAATGCAAAGACTATGAGGACTCCCAGCCCTAGGGGGTGAAAACAGCATGAGTGTCAAAGTGCCAGAGGGGAATATGAGGGGGAAAACTCATGTGTGAGAGAGTGATACTAGTTGACAGTACTGAAATGCAACGGAGGTGTGAGTACCGCAGAGACGGATGGGGGGATCCTATAGGAAAATATCAGAGGATGTGACTGGGATATGAAATTGATATTCAGAGGGAATGATTACATGCCAGTAGTGATCATATACCTGAAAGGGTCATGCTAGTGGGTTGTGATGAAGTAATTTCACACATAAAAACCAAATACCCATCATGAACAATATCTGAAAGTAAAGAATATATAACAGTTATTTGAGAATTTTGAACATGAGCATGCATACCTTAGCGTTATGTGAAAAACATTCTCCTCGGGGGACAAGGATGGATTGTGTCCATTACTTTATGGCCTAGGAAACATGGGTGTGGCGTCAGATGCCATAGATCATACTTTGATACCCGTATAGTGGGGTGGATTTCCGGAAAGATCCATATATGGTGCTACCCCCTAGAGAGGTTTTTGATCGTAGAGGTATGATGTTATATTTGATGTTTTGATATTTAGATAGTATAGCATGTTCTTTATGTATAGATGGATGTTGATTCTATCACTTTTTTGTTGTGTGTGTAGATGTGGGACCTCATGGGCGAGAAGTTGATTTGGTCAGAGCGTCATCTCCTCAGAGGCCTGTGAGACCACTATGATGAGAGTCGCGGGCAGGGGAGAGATGACAGTAGGATGAGGCTGGCATGGAGCCGACAGATGATGAAAGAGAAGGCAAGAGACACCACTTTGATGATCTGGGTGTAGCTACATTACATGCTCCTCTGATAGGGGCCGAGGGAGAGTTAGAGGATTTTTTCCACTGATTGGAGGCAGTACTACAGGGAGTGCTTGAGGGTATGTGGGTGTGTATCCAGGATGAGGGAGTCTTGGAGCAGTGTGTGGGCCTTCCAACGGATTCATGGAACCTGATCCATAGAGAAGTTGTAGTAGGTGTGGCTATGACTGGGTGACTGCCCCTAGGACATATAGGACCCCTAACTAGTGGGGCACCTCCTCCTGAGAGAGGACTAGGTGGCAGAGCCTTAGAGGTGCCATGAGTGCCCCTGTATATGTATTTTTGTATTTATATAGGCTTGCGAGCCCATTTTGCATATGGTGTTGGGACACCAATTTTGTACTTATAGGGGTGAGGTGGTTCACCTTCCTATAGATATTGTACATGTATTATTTTTTGTAAATATTGATGGCACATTGATATATATATATATATATATATATATGGATATACATTTTGGGATCCTTGTGATGTTCACATGTGTTGATGTTTTTTGTTTATGATGTCTAATTTATATGATGTGACAGAGTTTCGATAGGTTATGTGTGTGTAATGGTAACTTGATGTGATAAATTCCAATCTAACACTAGGTTAGCCATATTATCTACTATTTGATTGCATTGTCTTGGGATATGTGTAAATGTGATTGAATCAAAATGCCGATATAAAAGTCTAACTTGCAAGTATTTGCAGAAGAGGAAAGGATTGCGGACACGGTACACATTGTTGAGCTGGAGGAAAATGACTTGGGAATCTAATAAGATGCTAAGGTGATGAATATGGTGGCCATCGACTTCTACAAGGAGGCCAATGACGACTGTGTATTCTACTTGGTTGTTGGTTGATGAGCCCAGGTATATGTCATTCGATTGGAGCAGTTCATGTGAGGGGGTATAGAGGGCCCAAGAGACGAAGTAAGATTTTGTGTCCAATGACTAGCTCTGTCACCATAACCAATGTGGTAGGCCGATGGAGGAGGCATATGTCAATAACACAAATGATATATTAGATGCAAGGCATGGAGGAAAAGAATATTAAAAACTCTATAAAAAATAAAGAGAATATATGGGGTTTTGTTTAGGAAGCGTAAAGGCTTCCTTTGAAATAAAGAGAGCTCTATGATGGAGCAGATCCCATAGGCAATCGGGCATAGTTAACTCCTCGAGGATTTCTTTGTTGCAGTAGAACTGTTGAGAATATAAGGGATCTAGGGGAGTAATATTGGTGACTGTCACCATGTGGTTGTATTCTAGTGAAGAGGAAGGGGGAATGACGGAAGGGGGTTGTGCGGGTTCGTTTGTTATAAACCAAATATCAATATACTATGGGTTGAAAATGGTAGTCTAGCATAAAATTTCTATGGGGAAATGAATGGGAGAATTGGGGGGATTTGGGAGAAAATCCTCCTCGAGACTATCTATGAACTAGGGAGGAGTGGGAAGTGCCTCAAGCTCGGGGGAAAAGATACAAACCATATCCAAAGAGGGAGTAGGGTGGAATACTGGCATCACCGGAGGTGGGGTGATGGAAGGATTGGGAATAAAATCCAATTGACGATGCCTATATTTGATGATCATAGGAAATTGATATGTGAAGTGATCAAGTGATTCTCATAGAGAGAAAGGACATTGCATACATTCATTGACTGAGGTCGTGACATAGTGGATGTCAGTGACATGTGTGTGAGATGAGGCGAATGGGAGGGGTTCTTGCTGAAATCTCTAGCATATGGATTCTACTGTCTATCGAAAGTGAGGTAGCACAGGGAAATGGTGGGTGTAATGGTCATATTATGAACAAATGGCACATGCGAATTTGGTTCGAAGACATTTTCTTATTGTAGGGGATGTGATGTTACTATTAGGTGAATTAGATGAAACGATGGGTGGTGTCATCGCTTGAGGGAGATGAATTAAATTGCACAACTCAGGGAGAGATGGGAATTTATTGGTGGGGTGTCTGTCTTTCTCGCATAGTGCACAAAGAGGTTAAACTCGGGGTGAAAGTGGAGCGATGGGATCTTTTTTCTTTCATCTACCCCCAACTGTAGTAATGGTGATAGTGAGTGGGGGTGCCGGTGGTGTGGTGGGAGTAAGTATTGGAATTTGCATCAAGATTCCTTTTGTTTGGGGAGAGAGGGATGGTTGAGGGACCATCGTAGGTGGATGTAGATACCATACTAGAATTTCTAGCACCATATTGGGAAGGTTAAGAGTTGCGGATACCTGGAAATCTTGTACACCCGATGGGGAGTAAAAAAAGGGGTTTTGAGTAACGGCTTGGAGGACTGTCTCCCAAACTAGGATGTGGCCCTGGGGGAGGGTGTAATCAAGAATAGGGGGAGCTGGAGGGTTCTCAAGGAATTCCTAAGGAAGGATCTCTATGACAAGTGGGATTTCAAATAGTAAGGAAGCCTTTGTGGGAGGAAGGGTATCTCCAGTTTCTATTCCATTGATTGATATGACACATACTTATGCTAAGGGATGTATGAGTGGAGGTGCTCCATGGTATGTCCTTAGCAAGCATGGGTCTTTGAAAATTTTGGGACCCATATAGATGAGTGGGTGGGCCTCGGGATTAGTGTGAAAATAGGGTTGGATATTATTGATGTTGGAGGAAGGGTTGGGCTCGTAATGCGACACTTGGTTGATAGTGACAATCCTCCCATTATGGGGGAACATCATTGTGAAAAACAAAAAAGAGGCCAAAGACTTCATTGCATACATGTAGCTAAGCCCCCCAAAAATGTTGTAATCGATCAGAGCATTGATAACTTCAATGTCAATGAGGATAGTCTTGCCCCCGAGTTCAAGGGGACATTTTGAAAGATCCCTTCCAGAGAGGATGGTCATCCATCATAAGGTCTCATAGTAATGGTGGATGGTATGAGCTCGGGGGAGCCAAGTTTCTGCCATACAATTTTGGACATGATGCATGTGGATGCACCCTCATCAATGATGCAACGGTGAACTGTGATGTTCCAAATTTTAACCGGTATTTGGAAAGTGACCAAAGCAGGGAGACGGGGTTACCCACTATCAAGATCAAAGGTGATGAGTCGAGTGTCAATAGTGTCGACTTCCCCTAGGGAAGAAAGTAATGAATTTCATTGAATAGGATAGTTTTGAAGGACTTCTAAAACTGACATGGTCATAGGAAATTGTACCAAGTCATCGACCAGACTATAATTATGTGCCTCCCTACCCTGAGGGTTGTTGACATTCCATCGTAATGGGATGTGAGGAATACAAAGGGGTGGTTCAGTATTAGGGCACGAAATCATCAAAGGTGGTCCAGTTGTGACTGGGCATTCTTTTGAGGTAGTGGGAGTGGAGTTAGGGGGTGCATTGTATTGGCGACTGTACGTTTGTAGAAGAATTTATTCCTCACTAGTGAGGAGGATAGTGTGATCTATAGGAGTTCTTAGGTTTGGATGTTGTCCCATCTGTGGTGGGGCCGGATGCATCTCCTGTTGGGTGTTCATCACCTCTTGGTGTGGAATGGGGTTTTTTAGTACAGCAGGGGTTGGTTGATGTACATATTTTTGTGGTGCCTATTAGGGGGCAGGTGGTGCTGGGAGACGTGGTACATTTCCAGATTCGTTCATCCATTTAAAGTCAACAATTTCATGGAAATGGTGAGTATAATGGCCATACTCACCGCAAAGGGAACAAGAGAAGTTTGTCCAAAGATTGTTGTTTTTATTACCTTGGAGTTTGTTTTTGTTTCCCCCTTGGGGGTTCTAGTTCCCATGATTATGTTTTCCCCCAACAGGTTGGTTCTATTGGGGGTGATTCCCTCTTGGTCCTGAATTATTGTTGCTTTGATTTTTTCCTTTCTTTTTGGCATTATTCAACTGATGGGTTGGATTTTCCATATTTAGTTGTTCGAAATGGTGGAATTGATGAATGGGAGAGGGTTGAACAAATTTAACCCCAACATGTGGTTTTCCTTGTGGAGAATCAATTGGTTGGGGAGGACAAAGAACTAGGAAGTACATATTATGTTGTGGCAATGATCCATAAGGTACATAGGGAGGCATGGCGCTTTCACTAGTGCTTAGGGTGTAAGAAAAGGTAGAGGTGTTTCCAGAACTCGGTTGAACAGTCGAGTATTTCATGGATGTCGACGGGGGTCCACTTTTGGGTGGAGGGAGAAAAACAAGGTATGGTTGTTGATAAGGAGGAGGAGGATAATAAGGGAGTCCTCCATATACCGATGGATATTGGGGTGTTTCATACATAGGTGGTTGTTGGAGGTGTGGATTGTGGTGTGTAGTGGTACCGATCAATCCATCCTCGAAGTGAGACATCCCAAGTTTGTCCTGGCTAAATGGCATGGGTCTCGGGGCATCAGGTAGTACCATATATAAGTATCCTAACTATGAATAAATGAGTTTGAAATGCTGATCCTTGCTAATTTATTATCCTTGAGATTGGAGGAAGGTGGTGGCCAAATCCTTGGCAAGGAGGGAAACAAGTTATTTGAGAAACCAATTGAGACATTGTCGCTTGGTGGCTTCATCTTCTCATAGACTACATCATCGACACCATTCATGAATAGATTGGTATTTGAAAGAAGGTAAAAAATTCAGAGTATTTTTAGTCTATGACACCATTAGTCTAAAAATACCATTCAGAGTATTTTTAGACCATTGTCATGATAGATTGGTATTTGAAAGAAGGTAAAAAATTCTTTGGCCAAAGATTCAAAGGTCACATGGGACCCATATTTTTCTTCTGCATACCACTTGGCGGATGGGCCAGTGAGTGTGCATTGACATAATCTCAAGAAACCAGAGTCGTCCATGATGATATTTGAAGAGAACCATAAGTGGAAGGTCATGATATGGTTGGTTGGGTCATCTCCCATGTTTCCTTCAAACTTGGGGATGTATGGAGGGAGTTTGGTATACATTATAGGCCATGTGAGGTCATGGAATATAGGATCATTGGTGAGTTTAGTCAGATCCGGTATGTTGAGGGAAACCAAGTATGGCATCTAGGGTGGTGGGGGAGGATTAATTCCTGTCATGGTACAAAACAATCTTCAAACCCACACTATAGAAAATTAACACTAAGGATTCATCATTGGGACGTAGGAATAATTAGTGCTATAAAATCTTAGATCACAGTCTTTCATGCACTCATGGTGATGCTCGTGTGATTAATCTTGAGTAGCATAGTTAAGTTTTTTTGTCCTTCAATGATTATTTCCTATAGTGGATCCACACTTAAATGCAATAAAAGAAACAAGCAAACGAAGATGAAATTCACAATAGAAACTAACACCTTAGGAAGAATTCCAATGCGGGAAGGCCATATCTCACGAGTTAGACCTCTAGTATTTCCGTTGATGATGGAAGCTATGTGAAATTAAAGTGCAAGGAATCCAAAGGTATGGGAAATAAAAACTAAGTGCGAGAAACTCAAAATCATCAAACTCAATCAACACCTAAGATTCACTTAGACTCAAAAGCACCCTTTTAAATGTATACAAAAATCATAAAGAAATAATGAATGAATAAAATGCACAAGAGTAATGGATATTTAATACAATGGGAATCTAGAAGAAATGAATGAGAATGAAATCTTACTAATTTTGTACTCTAAAAGACTTGCATACAAATAATAATACCTTTTGAATCTAACTAAGTTTTAGGCAGAAAATAATGAATAAAGAGTGTTTTATGCATTCAAAATATTGTGTAGATGATAAAGTCTTAGTGAATTAATCAATCTCTATAGCAGTAAACAAGAGAAAAACAAAAATGAGATGGAATGGATATATTATTAGGTAATATAATAGATCTAATGCATGATGGGTATATGCATATGATAGAATGGATTAGTTTTGAAACAAAGGGCGAATGTGTGGACACAATTCATGGGCATGACAGAGTGTTTGTGGGAAGAATTGCAAGTGGAATATGAAGAGTTGGAGGGCGAACAATACCTGCTACAATTGATCTCTGTGCATGAATTGAATCTAGATGAGTATAGCAGCTACAAAAGGTATGTGTTTGTTAATGAAAATAGGTGGCAATGAATATGAAATTTGATCATATAAATGTGATCTTGAGTATTATTCCAATCGATTTCTGAAGAAAATACAAGATGCATGTATGGGAAGAAGGTTTGGAAATGAATTGGAATGTAATGAGAACGGATTGCACAAAACATAGTATTGAGAAAAATTAATGCAAGTGGCATATATCTACGGGATTGGTGCAAACAAATGAAGGGTAAAATGAAATTTGAGTTTTAATTACCAAAACTAATGTAAATGACAAAATTGAAATGCATCTAAATTAAATCCAATCAGCAATCAAAACCAAAATTGAATTGCATGTAGACAAACAACACAATACTAATCTACAAAATAAATACAATATGGAAATACTTACCCTCACCAAGGGGCCCTTCCTAGGAGGTCAGTGCTACTAAGAAGAACTCAGATCAAGCTAGAGGGATGCTCAATGTGGCAGCAACAATCAATTCTTCATTGAGATAAAAAACAATGTTTTTACATGGCTAGCAACTCAAAGTCTTCTCACAAGAATAAATCTCTCATTTAAAAAGTCTTCATGAAAACTAATGGCCTTGTATCATAGCCGTATGAGGCTTATTTATACATGAATAATAATTGAGGAGTGGATGTGACTGAATCCCAATGCTCAGATTTCAAAATTTACAATTTTAGATTAAATCCTAAAAAATATGGGTTTTATTGTAATTTGGGCAGATTCGAGTTAGTCCCCCACCCATATATTCCAAATCAATTCTAATTTTGAAAAACGGCCCGCACTATACTCAATTTTCCATATTCTAGACAAAACCCATTTCGTAGAATTTCTAGATCTGATTTCGTCTGCACGAAAATCGAGGCACAAGTTGGTAGTTTGAGTTTTTCAATAATTTTAGCAGAATCATTCCCCCTGAGCTGGAGGTCCACATGTGTGATCTAGGTGAATTCTGTCTCATTTTTCTGCATGAAAACATCATTTTGGACAAAACTCATGTACCCGATTTTCCTCTAGAAGATTTCCAAAATTTCGAATTATTTCTAGTACCAGATTAGCATAGTTGGTACCGGATTAGAACAATTGGTACCAGATTAGAAAAATTAGTACCTGAATCTTGTAGCCAGGGGTTTATTACCAAATGAACACAATCATGACTATGGGTACTGGACCAACGTGATGGTAGTACTGGATGGAGCTAGTACCAGAATAGGCGCAATCTGGTACCAGATGAAGTTGGTACTAGAAGAGGCAGAGAGCTGGTACCAGATGAATGAAAAGGTAGTACTGGATCACTGTAGAGTATTGGATGACATGGATTGTGGGTACCAGATGAATTTCCAGGCACCGATTGACTGTAGAATCTTCTAGTATCGGATGACTTGGAGTATTGGATGACCTGCAATGCGGGTACCGAAACAGGAATAATACAGGTACCAGAACATGGACAGTGCACATACCGGAACTTGAACAATACAAAACATGTTTATTGGACATAGAAACATATGATTAAACCATCATCGACAAAAATGTTGTATAATCATCCTTTTAATCACTAAAAATATGAAAAACTATGTATTAACCACATAGGATGAATAACAAGAGATAATGGAGGCTTATGGTGTAATTAGTGATATATTATTGACGAAATGTGGGGGGAAGGTTTAATGATGAGTGTATTTGTATGGAAGAAAGCATGACAAAAATGGAGCTTAACATACCCCCAAACCCATGGATTTGCATGTCCTCATGAAAACAAGGTGAAGAACTTATGATACTCTGCTTATAGATTTATGTGACATTGTTTCTTTTGTGTAAGTGTTGGTTCTTGTCAAATGACACTTTGGAAACTGCCACAGATTGATTTCAAATAGAGAAACAAAATTATCATGAAAATGGAGGACAAGCAGTGGATGAGGTATCAGAGTGATGGTGAATGGTGTGCATATGGAGAATGGTTTATAAAATGTTGGTGATGGTGGCTGCATGGACTTGGACATCAATTTTAAGACCAATATTTACTTTGTGGTTCTTTGCTTGGATAGGCAACAATGACTTCATCCTCTT
>SNQJ01S0061883.1:82317-95172 GCA_010110895.2 Picea sitchensis | reverse complement strand
TATTGGAAATATTTTTGCTCATGTTGTTCTTGTTCTGGGCAGGTCACAGGCGATAGCTCTAAGAAGGAGCTACAGTGACAGTTGCAAACATGGAGCAGATGACTCCATCAAGTGGTGAGGCAAGTGATCTCACTAAGTACCAATTCTAATGGAAGCGTGGAAAGCAAAAAGGAGTTTTGGACACCATTCACTCGTATGTGTGTGGACCAATGTCTAAGCGGAAGATAAAGATCTTGAGGTTCGATAATGGAGGAGAATACACCTCCAAGAAGCTCGTTGCCTCTTTATAAAACAACCGGGATTAGGACGCAGCTAATTGTCCCTCAGAATGATGTGGTGGAAAGAAAGAACCATTCCATTGAAGAATATATTAAGGCAATGATGAATGACCATAATCTATCCATGTTTCTATGGGGAAAAGAAGTTATGACAACCATATATGTTCAGAATAGAAGTCCTCATTGTATATTGAAGAACACGACTCCAAAAGAAGCTTTCTACAGAGAAGAAGCCAAGTGTTGAACACTTGAGGACCTTTGACTGCTAGTCAAGCAGAAGGAATGGAATATGGAAGCATTGATACAAGGCGAGATTCTGGGCTAGAGGGTTCTCCCAGAAGGAGGGAGAAGATTATGATGAAAGTTTGTTCTAGTAACCAGATATACCTCTACCCGAGCCATTATATCTCTTGCAGTATCCATGGGTTGGAGTTTACATTAGATGGATGTAAAGATTGTTCTTCTCAATGGAGTAATTGAAGAAGAAGCATATGTAGAGCAACCTTAAGGTTTTGAGGTATACCGGAAAGAGACCCATGTATGGAAATGGAAGAATACCTTGTATGGATTCAAGCAACTTGGTGCAGAGCCTCTCATGTACAACATAAGCATGGTGAAAAATTCCTATGACAAAGGAAGTGCATCGAAATGGTTCTTCATAAGTCTGGGATAATGGATTACAAATCCATGGAAAACTCCCACGATGATAGATCTAAAGAAGTTGAGAGACTCTGATCCAATAGACCCGTCCCTGTATCGATAATTGAATGGCTCTTTGATGTATTTGGAGAATACTCAGCCAGATATTTGCATTGCTATGAAAATAGTTCCAGGTGGAACCTAGCCATGAAAATTGAATAATTGGAAAGCATGCCTTGAAATGTATTCGTGAACGTTTGTGTCATAATATACAACTGCTTGGATTTATCATTTCAGATTGGGCAGGGAGTGCAGATAACAAAAGAAGTCCTTCTTGGATATGTTTTAGTTTGAGCTTTTCCACAATATCATGGGCTAGCAGGAAACATAAGTCTATTGCATTCAACACTGCAGAAGATAAGTATATTGCAGCTTGTGATACTTGTATGGAAGAAGTATGGCTTCGCAAGCTAGTTTCTGGACTGTATGATCATGTGTTGGATTCGACCGTGATATAACAGAGCTGTGTGAAGCTTTCAGAGAACCCGGTGTTCCATGATAGGTAGAAGCACATTGAGATCAAGTATTATTTTCTCTGTGATAGAGTCCAGAGGGGAGAAGTGGTTTTCCAGTAGATCTCCACAGATGAGCAGATAGTAGATATTTTGGTAAAGCTTCTATCCAAGATGAAAAGTTTGCATACTTAAGGGATAAGCTAGGACTCATGGAGATGACTTCCTTATTGGAAATGGAAGTGATTACTCCCAGGTTGGGAGGGAACACTGATATGTTATTGATTTATGGACAGTCATTTTCTAGTTTGGAAAATGATCCAGGTTGGGAAGTCACTTTTAAGTCTAGAAAGTGGTCCAAGATTTATAACGGACAATCATTTTCCAGTTTGGAAAATGGTCTAGAGCGGATAGTCATTTTCGTAATGAAAATGGTCTGATAGATTGTTGATGTACCATAGATAGTTATTCCCCTTGTGTCTAGTGTGGGGGAATGGTCTAGGACAATCATTCTCCTTGGTAGTCACTCTGAGTAGTGGTCAAGCAGAATGGTTAGCCTCTTCGGGCAGTCATTCTTTCGAAGTTCACAGTTGTGAGCAATTTTGAAGAATGGTCCAATGTAGGAGGTTGGTGCAAGACATTCATTTCCATAGGAAATGGTTCAGACAGTCATTCTCTCCAGGTTGCACTGTGATTAGTGTCGAAAAAATGGTCGAGTTAGGTTGAATGGTCCAGGTTTAATAATCAGGGACAGTCATTCCCTAGGGCATACTCATTCTCTCCAGATGCACTATGATTAGTGTTAGAAGAATGACCCAGTTAGGTTGAATGGTCCAAGTTCATAAATCAGGGATAGTTATTCTTCTATACTTGGGCAGAATAATCCAGATAGCCCATAGCTAATGTTTAACTTTTCAAGGGAAGATGCTCTTCCATATCTCACAAATGTGAGTGGAAGAGTGGCCCAAATGACTCAGTTCGTATCATGACATTGTTGATATCAGATGATATGATTGTTGTGGAGACTGTATGTCTCTAGACAATAGTTGTATGCTACTATGGTGGATGTGCTCCACTGGTAGTGATTGTGTTACTGGTTAGTAGTTGTGTGCTACTAGGAGTGGTTGTGTACCACTAGATAGTATTTGTGTACCACTGGACAATAGTTGTGTACTACTATGGATGTACACAGTTGTGTTCTATTGGATGGCATTGTTCTAATTTCCATGGAGACTACCACTAGTGTTGGAGATGATTTCCATCTAGATGGATAGTGAGATGATGTAGAGGCATTGATCTACATCATGCGATTACAACTTAGGGATGGTGCATTGATACCATGCTAGTACGGCTTAGAGATGATGTAGATGGTACTCTACATCATGCTAGATATGATCATGCTAGTATGGATTAGATATGATGCAGAGCATCATGCTAGTACAACTTAGATATGATCATACTACTTAGAGATGATGCAGTGGAGAAGATGGTTCTTGGAGCCATTGAGGAAATTCAACATCTATTGGGGCAATCATTCTTATAGGACGTAGGTCCAGATTAGAACAATGGTCCTTGTATCACTCTGTTGAGTGAGTGACTTATTCAACATCATGCGTGATTGCTTAGATGGAGTATGGCCTTGAACGATGATGTAGTTGATGCTATCAGATAATACTGATAGTGGTAATGTTGCTCGTGAATTAATCTATGTGATCATGAGATAGCATGTGTGGCTATGAAGATGATACCTGTTAATATCTCACCATCTAGGAGGGAGTGTTGATATTATGGTAGCTACGGGAGGTATTAACCTCCATGTGTAACCTTTGGCTAGTATAGAATATTCTGGAAGTAGGAGAAACCCTAAACAGATCTATAGAAACCCTAGAAGACAAGTCGGCTCAGTAAAAGAATTATTAAAGTATTAGATTCTAAAAGGACAAGTCAGCTCAAACAAGTGACAAGAACCACCATAAATAAGAGATGATCTAGCTCATTTGTACACACACACACTTCACACTCTCTCTCAGTCAAGTTTTGTGCAAGTTTAGAGCAGTAGCTGCAAGGATGAAAGGTGGATCTTTTGGGATGGTTCTTGGTCTCTTTATCTCTAGCGCCATATAGCCTAAGATGTGCGCCCTATTCTCTAGTATCTCTTGGTGGTGTTCTTGGTGATGGTTCTTGGTGTTATTCTTGGTAAGTGCAACTGCAACTACAACTACTGCAAGTACTGCAACTGCAACTATTGTAGTTGAGTATTGTTCTTGTTCTATGGCTTTGGGACTTTGTGTTGGGTGAGCTGTCTTTGGAGAAAGATGAGCTCTCTTGGTTATATGTTGGTTCTAGTGATGCTTCAAGAATCATTCTATCTAGAAAAGGTTATGGTGCTCGGGGGTGGTTCCATTCCTATGGTTGGTTGACAAGAGTGGTATTGTCCATGGTAAAACAAGCACATCTATTTAATTCTAACAGGGATGACTACTTTAGGACATGCACACATTACTTCATATGCAGATTTCACACAGAGGCTCATAGGCATGTTTGATCAGGGAGATCCAAAACTTCATTTCTATGAGATCACACAACTTAGGCAGACAAGATCAATTGAGACATTCATGGAAGAGTTTCAAAGGTTACCAGTCATAGTTCCATATGTGTCAAAATCTAGGTTAGTGACGCTCTTTTCATAGGGGATGACAGAGCCATTGCATGGATGGGTCAATGATTTTAAGCCTACTACCCTTCAAGATGCGATTTGGAGGACTAGGGACTTGTAATGGGCAACTTCAAATTTGTTCCAAGGCCACCAATTACTCCAATAGGAAAATACCAAATGGTTGTAGACAAAGGTAAGGGAAAACTTCATGAATCTACAAGAAGGGAGTTCAGAAGGAAACAAATCTGTTATGCCTATAAAGAACCATGGGAGCTAGGGCATAGATGCATGGGGAAAGGAAAAATTCACTGCATAGAGGTCCTTTCTGATAGCGAGGATGAAGATGATGTTGGACATATTCAAGACATGGAAGTGACCCAAACAAAAGAGGATCCCACACATGGGGAAGAAAAAGAAGATCCAATGCGCAAGCAGGCATGGATTAAGAAGGTTGTTATAACATCCATTAGTGGGGTACCAAAATTCAACACTTTCAGGATGAGAGGAGTCCTCCAAGGAAAAAGGGTCACAATACTGATCGATAGTGGGGCCTCCCACAACTTTATTGATGTTGCTTTGGTAAACAGGAGACACCTCCCTACTATTGATTTTTAGGGATTCTTAGTGGAGGTAGTAGGGGGACACACCATGCCATGTGATAGATATATTCCACATATGAGTCTTACCTTGGGTAGGTACAATTTAAGAGAAGATATCTATGTGATGGACCTACCAGACACAAATGTTAATCTTGGGGTTCAATGGCTTAGAACCTTAGGACCTATAACCACAAATTACAAATCTATGGAGATGTCCTTCAATTCTGAAGAAGGAAAGAGGGTGACATTGAAGGGGATGACATAGAATGCTCCCAGGGTAGTTTCATCAAAGTGCATGGAGTCTATATTTAGGTAGGAGGATGTGGCTTATGCAGCAGAGTGTTTAGTTTCATTGCAAACTACTCGAAGGGCACAATACTATTCACAAGACATACAAAGGATACTTGGCAAGCATGAAAAGGTATTTGGGAAAATTCCTCTAGGGAAACCATTGATAGGGGTTTTAAACACACCATAGAGCTAGAAGAAGGGGCTAAAATGATCATCACTACACCTTACTGACACCAAAAAAGGTTCAAGGATGAAATTGAAAAGGCAATCAAAGAGTTTTTGGACATGGGTTACATTAGGCCTAGCCTAAGCCCATTTGCATCTTCAATTGTGTTGGTTAAGAAGAATGATGGCACCATGAGAATGCGCATTGACTATAGGGCACTAAACAAGAAGAAAATTAAAAACAAGTATCCCATTCACAGTATTGATGAGTTTCTTGATGAGCTCCATGGCGCAGTGTACTTTTCAAATATTGATCTCCGTTCAGGATACCATCAAATTCAGGTGAGTGAACAATATATCCATAAAACGACCTTCAAGTGCCTTTATGGCCATTATGAGTTTTTAGTTATTCCTTTTTGGCTAACTAACACACCAACAACATTTCAATCTTGCATGAACCACATATTCAATAAACAGTTGAAGAAGTATCTCTTGGTTTTCTTTGATGATTTACTAATCTATGACAAAACTTGGGAGGATCATCTTAAGCATCCAAATCAAATTTTGAGCATCATGGAGGAGAAATCCTTGTATGCCAAGGAGTCTAAATGTGAGTTTGGGATGATAAAAGTATTATATTTGGGGCATATGATTGGAGCAAAGGGGGTATAGGTTCATCAAGAGAAGATACAAACCATCTTGTATTGGCCAAAACCCAGAAACAACACGGAGCTATGAGGATTTCTTAGTATTTTCACCTACTATAGGAGATTTGTTAAAGGGTTTTCACAACTATGTGCACCCTTGAATGATCTAACCACGAAAGGCACGTTTAAGTGGAATGAAGTAGCCCAACAAAATTTTGACAAAATGAAGAGGGTCATGAGAACTTTCCCGGTCCTAGCATTACCAAATTTTTCTCAGCCATTCATACTAGAGTGTGAAGCATCAGGGGAAGGAATTGGGGCGATCCTCATGTAGAACATGCATCCTATTGATTTTGAAAGCAGAAAAATAAGAGGACCTGAGTTATTATACACTATATATGATAAGGAGATGCTATCTATCATGCATGTGCTAACTAAATTCAGACAATACTTGGTGGGAGCCAAGTTTATAGTCAAAACAGATCACAATAGCCTCAGATAATTTTTGGATCAAAAAGACCTCAATGAAAGGCAACGGAAGTGGGTAAGGAAAATCCAAGCCTATGATTTTGACATAGAGTTTGTCAAAGGGAAGAATAATGTTGTAGCAGATGTATTGTCTAGGAGGTCTGCAACTTACACTTAGTCAGAAATTTCAGTTGAATGGAAAGCACATCTACTAGTAGAGTACTTGAAAAACAAGTTTACTTGTGAGCTTATGGATGGGAAAATCCAGGATGAGCGGTTTCAGATCCTAGATGATCTTATCTACTATAAGGGAAGGATTTATGTAGTACCAGAATCCAAATTCAAGGAAAGGGTGCTAAGAACATTTCATGATTCACCACTAGTTGGGCATCAAGCGTTCCTCAAAACTTACAAACATATTAGAGAAAGTTTTGCATGGAAGGGCCTCAAAGAAGATGTCATGCGCTATGTTAGAGAATGCATAACTTGTCAACAAAAAAAGGTTGAGCATACCCATCTAACAGGCTTGTTGCATTGACTTCCCATTCTAACATATAAATGGGAAAGTATATCTATGGATTTTATCGCGAGTTTGCTTAAAGTGCAGGGAAAGGATGGTATTTTTGTAGTTGTGGATCACTTGACCAAGTTTGCACATTTCTTCGCCATATCCATAGAGTATAGCGCATCTCAGGTAGCAGAATTGTTCTTCATAGAAGTTTTCAGATTGCAAGGGTTGCCCAAAAATATTGTGAGTGACATGGATAGCAGGTTCATGAGCACTTTCTGATAGGAGTTATTCAGACTTGTTGGCACTGAATTGACTCGTAGCACAAGCTACCACCCTCAAACTGACAAGAAAATAGGAATAGTTAATAATTGGGTGGAAGGATACCTCATGAATTATGCGGCAGGACAACAATGAGCATGGGTCAAATGGATTCATTTAGGGGAGTATTGTTATAACACTACCCATCATAGGTCCATTAGCATGACACCCTTCAGGGAATTATATGGCTATGATCCACTCACCTTCATGGAGGTTGTGCTTGGGGACAACAGGGATCCTATGGCTAAGGATTGGGTCGAATAAAGTCAGGAAATTCTTAGGGAGTTTAAGGACCATTTGTAGAGGCCTCAAAACCAACAAAAAATCTATGCAGTTAAAAGCATGATAGAGTGCAGCTTTGAGGTGGGAGACTTGGTATATTTGAGGTTACAACCATATAATCAGACACCAATCAAGAAAAATGGTGTGGAAAAAATCAAGCCTCATTTCTATGGTCCATACAAGGTGAGTAGAAGGATTGAGGAGGTAGCATATGAGATTGAATTTCCATCGGGGAGAAAAATCCATAATGTGTTCCATGTATCATGCTTTAAGAAGGCATTGGGTCAACATGTAATAGTTATAGAGGAGCTACCACCACTTAACAAGGAGGGCCAATTGATTTTAATTCCTGGATATGTTTTGGAGGTCAGGGAGAAAAGGCTGAGAAACAAGAGCATCAAGGAGTATTTGATTCAATGGAAGAATTTGCCAATTATGGATGCTTCTTGGGAAGGTGAACAAGTTTTGCAGCACATGGATTCAAAATTGTTTGTGGGCAAGCAATTTCAGGCAGGGGAGATTTTAAGATCCCCTTCCATATGACCAAGGACCTGGAGGACTTAATAGCCTAGTTGTTCCCCTTAGTCTATAGTCTCACTAAAAAGGGGACTAAGGTGGCCAAATTATGTCAATGAAGATTCTAAAGTCAAATTATTAAAGTGACATTGGCTAATAAGGAAATATAAGTGAATTGGCTAATATGAGATAAGTGAAGAAAATACTTTAGAAAGATAATTAATAATTTAAGTGAGAATTAGAATGCTGGAGTATAAAAGAGGAGGAGGGTGCCTCACTTCCTCATTCTTGACCATTTTCTATTTGCAAATTGAGCTCTGGCAGCTTGAGTGTTTTGAGGGTTTTGACTAGACAAACCCTAGATATTAACCCACAGGTGAAAGATCCCTCCTTTCCTAGTCCAAGCTTGGCCAAGGTGGTGAAATATTCCACCCTCACCATTTTATCCAGTTCATAATCATTTCAACTATCAATTGTGAAGAAGGGCGCACCATTCAGGGGTTTTTGCAAAGAGGGATGCACTATCCAAGAGGAAGGAGTTCGATTTGGCTTCTAGGAGTTGGATCTTAAGGAGACCAAGAGTTGGAGGCATTGGCCATCCMTGGRGCGACCTTCCTTGACATTCTTCGRGAGTTTCTCCCTCCATATCTATTTATTCTTAGATCTGGGCGTGTTTACTGAASAGGGGTGCACTTGGCCATAGAGATCTAGTGCTTTGGAGGTTGGATCTTCAWCTACAACCAAGGAAATTCATCATATGTGATAGTCATCCTTTGTTATTTAGGATATCATCATTATTTTGGGGTTTCAAGGCCAGATCTAGTGAACCCAAATTTCCAAGGGAAGTTCCAACCAGAAGGGGCACAACTCAACTAGAAGATTTAGCAGTTAGAAGAAGGGAAAGAGATTGATCTTCTAGATATTTTGTATGCAGCTAGAGGAGGCTTGAAGGAAGCCAATATTACTCTTCTATTGTATCTTGGCGGTGCTATCAATCACATCTTCCATTTTCTATATCTATTTTCAAATCTTCTCTTCTCTTGTACCGAGGTCAACTTATATATTAAATAWAATAYGTATMTGAGTTTTGTGGTTATTCTTGTTGTTGTTTCTATATCTTCCCTTGTTGTTTAAAGCTCATTTATCATTGCAAACTACTTGTGAAACCAAACTGAACAATAAACYCCCAAAACAAGCTCAACAAGCTATTGTGTGAATTGTTTGGCAAAATCGTTCACCCAGAAACATTAAAAACTTAAAGATTCCACATAGATCCACTCTAGGATCTTACAATGAAACATGCTATGAACCTTCATCAGGAAGGCAATAGTCATGAAATACAAGTCTCCCCTCCATCAGATGTTGGTGCGGTATCTCTTCAGGTAAGTCCAACTCTCCCAAAGACTTTTCCACTTCTCCTTCTGATTACTCTCTCAAGTTTGGTTCTCTCATCTCTTCTCTCCCTAACCCAACACATGGTCTGACCTCTAACTTTGTTTTGGGCCTATCGGGCTCTCTGACCCAATGGGCCCTCCCCTCATCCCCATTCCCCCTTGCTCTCGACCTCCCTCCCCTCCTACCTCTTCCCCAACAAATACCTCCCCTCCCCTGATGGTCTCTCGCTCTTCCTTGCCCCTGCCCAGTCCTTCAAAATATAATCTATGATCCAAATTCAAATCCAATCCCCCTCTCGTGCTAGGCGTGGAAGGAGGCCTTGGAAAACACTCATAGTAGGAACAAAAACCAACACAGTGAGGAAGGAAATATTTCCTCTCCCTTGCTCAAAAGTAGGCTAACTCAGAGATTCGTTCTGGCAAGCAACAATCTCTTATTGGGGCCCTTAGAGAAAATGCTCATGTGGCACCCCCACCATGATTGTTCTCTCCCTAAATTATAGGGGTCTGCCAACCCCACAAAAAATTTGGCCATCAAGAGGTTGGTGGATTTGCACCGACCTTCCATTCTTCTTTTACAGGAAACGATGATGGATGGTGATAAAACCTTGCACACTCTTTCTTCTTCCCTTTTGGGATGGGATTTTCTTTCCTTTGATGCATTTGGTTGTTCTAGGGGCCTAATTATTGGTTGGCATAAAAAACACTCTTCTCTTACAGAACTTGTGGGCTCAAAGATCGATTTTGGGATCAATCTTTTTCTCCACTGAACTAAATATGGAGCTTCAATGTTTAAACATCTACGGGCCCTACTCCAATTATCGTAAATTGTTTTGGGAAAACACACTCTGCCTGTCTCTACTAAAATCCAGTCATACTTTGATCGAGGGGAATATCAAATTCACTTTGGGGGCCGATGAGATATGGGGCTCGATGGCTTAGATGGACTCTCTATCCGAGTTCCTCGTTCCAACAATGGAAGATGCGAGTTTGTAAGATTTCAAAACACCAAAGATCATGACCACTTGGAGAAATTTACACATAGGCTTATATCGAATTACCAAGAGATTGGATTGTTTCCTCATCTCAAAATCTATTCTGGACACCAAAATCATCCTTGAGCAATGGATATTTATTGGTGAGGATTCAGACCATTGCCTTATACTCTTTGAATTTTCTCCATCATGACAAAAACCTCCATCCCCCTTCAAATTGAATTTGTCTTGGTTGGAAGATCCTTCTTTCATTTCCAAATTAAAAGAATCATGGGTTCCTTTTAATCCCTCCTAGGATAAATCCCCCCTCTCTGATTCCTAGAGAACCTAAAGAGTGTAAGGAAAGCAGTACAAAGTTGGGGAAAGGAAAAATGCAAAAGGGACTCTGAAACATTAAAGGATTTAGAATAAAAATTATAGCAATGGTATGACAATGAAACCATAAACCCTCCCTCAGACAACCAAAAAGAAGACCTAAAGCTTTTGGAACAGGCATGCCACAAAATCCTCCTTGAAAAAGAGAAGGAATGGAGGCTTAAGAGCAGAACCATATGGCTCCAAGCAGAGGATGAGAATACACAAGTTTTCCATAATTTTTCCAATCGAAGAAATTTTATCAATACCATATCGGTCATTGATGGTTCAAACAACACACTAGTTGGTTCTTTTGAAGACATCGTTGTAGGTTGGACTCAACACTTTCAATCCCTTTACAAAGAAGAATCATGTGCATCATGTAGCTTATCTCTTTCCAGGGTTCTTCGAACGAGAAGGAAATTATCAATTGATGGCATAAATCTCAAAAGAAGAGATTCAAGTTGTTCTCTAGAGCTTCGAAAAAGACAAGAGTCCAGGCCTAGATGGTCTACCAATCGAGATCTACTTTGAATGCTTCCATATTCTTAGGTAGGACTTATTTGGTGTGGTCAAGTATTCCAAATCCTCATGGCAGATTCTCCTAGCCTTCAACTCAACTTTCATAGCTCTCATCCCAAAATTTTATAATCCTTTCTCTTTTGACTAGTTTTGACCCATCTTGCTTTGCAATAACATCTACAAGATCATCTCTAAGATTATCGCCTGAAGGCTATTGGAATTCCTTTCAAATCACATCTCCCTAGAGCAATTTGGCTTCCTACAAGGTCGAAAAATTCATGAAACCATCGGTCTTTCTCAAGAATGTTTTCACTCAATCCACACTGGCAAACAAAAGGCGATCACTCTTAAGATTTATCTCTCAAAAGACTTCGACAGGGTCAATTGGTTATATATCAGGCTTCTTCTTATTCAAGTGGGTTTCAAGCACAATTTTGTTTCTTGGAATATGAGTTGTATTAACTCATCCTCCTTTGTCATTCTAATAAATGGCTTAGCTTCCCCTTTTTTAAGTCAGAAAGAGGTATCCTCCAGGGGTGCCCTCTCTCCCCTCTCCTCTTTCTCATAGTTGTGAAGGAACTAAGAAGATTGATCCATCAAGCAATTAAATATGGAAATTTTAAAGGAATTGTAGTAAGCTCCTCTCTTTCCCTCACTCATCTACTTTTCGTAGAAGATATTATCATTTTTTTCCAAGGAATAATATAGTACTTAGAGCACTTAAAATCTCTTCCTACCCTATTCTATAAAGCAACCAACAAGTAAATCAATAAGGACAAATCTTCTTTCTTCATTTGGGGGATGTTGGATCTTGAACAACAACACATCTCTCAAATTATTGATATTCACCCTCCAGACCCTGAAGATGGTTTCAAGTACCTCAGGCTCCTTCTAAAAGTAAATGGATATGTCAAATGGGACTGGCTCTGGCTAGTAGCTATGATTGAAAATAAAATTAACACTTGGTGCAACAGGTAGTTATCTCGAGTGGGAAGACTGGTCCTAAAATTAGTCTTAGAAGAAATCCATGTTTACTAGATCACCCTAACCTAGGTTCTCAAAGGCATTCTCAATCAAATTCATCAGCTCTCCTACCAGTTTTTATTGTCCAAGACCAAGGAGAACAAGTCTTTAGTTTTGGCCGCTTGGAATAAATTAGCCACTCCTAAAGATCTAGGGGGTTGTGGTCTAAAAAATTTACACCTCTTTTCCCAAGCTATTACAACAAAAAATGTATGGAGCCGCATCCAAGGCTCTGGTTTTTGGCTTAGAGTACTACAAGCAAAATACTTTCCCAAAGAAGCATTGACGGACTGGATCAAGAACCCAACCAAAAGGATGAAAAATGGGTCCATGGTTTGGAAAGTTGTGCTAAATGCTTTCCCTCTAATCAATAACAAACTTCTATAGAAAGTTGAGAATCGTCGAAATCTCCCTATTGGAAAGGATACATGTATTGGATGTGAAAAATAATCACCTCCTTCCAGAACTGATCATTCTCACTTTAAACGATCAAGGTTTCTAGTACTTAAATCGGATTTGGCATGGTCATTGGATGTCTTGGAAAGCTATATGCTTGAAGGAGGATTTCGCTCAAACATGGGATAATTACATAACCTCCCTTCTAAGATCATATGTTAGCCTTTCTAATCAAGAGGATCAATTGATATGGTCACCTAATCCGATCGGCGGCTACAACCCTAAGTTG